>RCUC01145259.1:0-15108 GCA_003697995.1 Taxidea taxus jeffersonii
ACCACTCAGGGGTCCCTAAAGTCCAAACCCCTTAAAACACCATACAAAGCCCTCTAGGTTCTGGCACCAGATTTCTTCTCTGCCATTTCTTGCCACTTTTTTACAGTGTAATTTGTGCCCAACAGAGATTTCGGGTCCTCTAACTAGACTGCTCTCTCCTCCCTCTAGGTCTTGGAGGATACTGATTCAGGGTCTGGACTCAGTTACTCATTCCCTCCCTCCTCTCCTTCCTCTGGAGCCTCCTTCTGCTGTTTTGGATTCTACCTGGTTTTCATTTCCTCCAGGAAGCCTTCCTGGCACCTGACCCAATTTGACAAAAGCCCTTCTCCTCATGTCCCAACCCGGCAACACAGAGTCCTGGTCCTAGAATGTGCTTCCTCAACCCTTTGTTCTTTTCTTGCCTTACTCTTTTTATAGTCTCCCCACTAGATTGCAAACTCCAGGAGGGCAGGACTGTCTTCCTCTATCTTGGTTACCTTTTAACCATTCCTACCCAGAAGGCGTGTGTATTCATTAAGTATTGAATGGATGAAAATGCACTTGTTTAGATAGGGCTGTTCCTCATAAAATAATTATATCTTACATTTACCAAGTGCTTAAGATGGGGCAGGCTCCATTCTGAAGTGCTTTACAAGTGTGCCATGGACATCTCCCATAACCCTATTTTGTAGGGGCGGGCTATTTCCCCATACAACAGATGGGGAAAGTAAGGTCCAGAGAGGTGAAATAACTCCAAGGTCGGCCGCAAGGACGTGGAAGAACCAGGGTCAGAACCCAGGCTGGGTCCAGCGTCCAATTCGGCCACAACTTCTAGGAAGTTCTGCTTCTAGGAAGCACAATATGGGGTTCCACTACATGAACGGATTCAAGTCTCCTGCTAAGGGCTTTGTTTTTGTTTCCGCGAGAGAGGACACTGCTCCCTTGCCGCTCTGTTCAAGGCTCATGGGTCCTTTGCTGGGCTTTGCGAAGGGCCTTGTGCTTCTTGCCCACGGCGCGGCAGTCTGCGTGTGACGCCCTACTTAACTTTCAGGGCTGCCCGGCCCACACGCTCCCTGTGCCCAGGCCCTGGGGCGTCTCTTGCCCTGTGCAGGTGCGCCCCAGAAAGCAGCGGCCCCCGGTCCCACCCCCGTCACCGGGCCCCTGGGCCAGGCCGCCCTTCTCCGGGGGCGGGGGAAGGGGCGGGCCAGGGGCGGGGCCTCTCGCCCAGGCCACCGCCCTCGCTTCGCGCGCGACTCCACCGGGTGCTGCGGGCCGCGCTGGAGGGGCGGGGACTCGGGAGGGGCCGGAGCGCGGCTGCCGGTGCGGCTGCGGGGGGAGAGGGAGAAGGCGGTGCGTCCCCGGAGGCGTGCGCCCGGACTGCCGGCCGCCGGACCGACGCACGGAGGGAGAGGGCCGGGGGCGAGGTCAGTATCCGGTGGGAGAGCGGGCGGCGCGCGGAGGGGCGGCGGCGTGGGCAGCCGGGAACCCGGGGCAGGGGGCGGGGAGGGCGGTGTCGGGCGCGGGGCCGGCTCCGCTCGGGGGTCGGGCCCGAGACCCTCCCCTGGCCGGTCGGGCGCGCGGGGAGCGCGCCCCGGCCCCGGAAAGCGCAGCCCCCGCTCCCTTCTCCCTCCGTCCCTTTTCTTTCCAATCAGCGAAAATAAACACCCGGGAAGGTAAAACAATAGCGGGGCCACCTGGGACGCGGCGCGCGCGGAGCTCCCACGTTTGGGGCGGGGGCCGGAGGTGGCACCGGGAGTGGCGGCCCCACGTCGGAGCTCCTTCCCGGTGTGCCCCCGCGAAGGGTGGGGCTCCCCGCGGCGCCGGGCTCGGCAGGAGGCGAAGGGAATTCCCTGGAGTGAGGCGTGTGGGCAAAGTATTGCTGGAACAATCGGGCTTCCCGCAATTGCCCAGCTGTGGGCAGGGAAACTGAGGCGGGGGCTAGTGTAGCGACTTGCCCAAGGTCAGAACGCCCGGGTTGACTCCCCTGGTCCGGGAACGGGACCCAGGCGTCCAGAGCAGCCCAGCGCTCAGCGTCTCTCGGTTTTGCGGCGATGGTGTTCGCCTTTGATACATCTCTGTTGTGTTTGTTTTAGAAATCTGCTGGCATTGTGGGACCGGCTTCGCTTCGGGGCCGCTGAACGCCAACTTGCTTCGTGTGTTCTGGGTAGGTGTGGGGCAGGTGGCAGCTCCCTGACCTACCGACATGGATGGAGACGGACTTTGTGATGAAGAAACCCAGACAGTCGGTGCCATTCTGGGGCGATTTAGCTGTCAGAGGTTTTGACAAAACCTGCCCTTTTGACAAAACCTGATTCCTTTGGGGAATCCGAATGAGGGAGCTTACAGACACCTTCACTGGGAAGCCAAGGACATTTCTGTATAATCAGTGGATGAAAGGATTTTCTCAGACTCTTTTTTCCCTTTTCCTTGAGGATTAATTCACTGCAATCTACAATTCCAGTGGAAACCGCAAGGCACACGAAGTGGCAGAAGCCTAGAGGGCCTTCAGAATTGTTCCGGACCCTTCTTTTAGCATAGGGGAGTTCAACACAGGCCACTGGCCGCGCCCCCCCCCCCAATCTTGCTGATTTCTTCTCTTTAACCTTTTTTCATTTTTTGAGTTACGTTCTATTTCCGAAACTGTCCTCTGGAACTATAAGTGGATTGCCAGAAATGAGAGACTAAGTGCTAGAGAAGAGGGAGCGTCCTGTGTTGTGTCTCTTCTCTGCTGCCGACATGAAGTGCTTTTTCCCAGTGCTGAGTTGTCTGGCTGTGCTGGGTAAGTGGCTCTGCTTATCAGTGCGATCGATGTGAAAGTTTAACCTGCTCTTGGTTCCTGTAATTCCTTGTGGTTCTTTCCCATCCACACTTGGCTTTGGGGCACACCGGGGCACAGCAGATGTGTATCATGGTTGGAATAGGGTACAAAGAGGCCCATTTCTGACCCGGGAGGAATGGTGAGATATTGTTTGCTGTCTTTAAGAAGGAACATCACTGTCCTTGAAGTGTCTGTCCTCAGCCTTGCCTTGCGGTGAGATCCCCCCATCTGCATGTTGGTGGTTTAGGGGCTCCATGTGCCTTATAAATTTCAGTGTCCTACCCGCTGTGCTGGTCCACATTAATTCCAAATTCGAAGTGGCAACGTTATTACTGTGGGGAAAGTTGGTTTGGTGGTAATGATGCTGCGTTTTTTGTTTTGTTTTGCCTTTTTTGGTGGGGAGAGTAGTCATGGGTGGAATAGGGTGGTGAAGGGATGCATTGCCCTGCCTAAATGGCCTGGAGCCTGAAAGTGTTTGAGGATGTACCAGTCTTATGTCCCCTCACCAAGGAAACTCAGAGCCTAGTTCTGGAAGAAGAGAGACTGGAGGAGGGGAAGCTGCTTGCGAGGGAATGTGTTGGGAATGGTTTTGGTGCCCTTATAGAAGGCCAGAATGCTTAGAGCAGGTTGAGGAACTGTGGCCCCAAGAGGTAAACCCTTGATACCTGCCCTAGGGTTCCCCTTCCCATTGCAGAGCTCCCCCTCCCTGACCTCCGCCACCACCTTGCCCATACTTTCTATACCATCAAACATCTGCTTACGTGTAGTGTCTGAGGACACATCCTGGGTCTAGGATAAACTTCCTAGCCAGGATCTGATGCATCCTCTCTGTCTATCTCAGACCTTGCACAGGAGCCCACCCTCTGACCTCTCTGTATGGTTCTGTCCCCTGTGTGAAGAGGTCATCACAGCTGCCTATGGTGTCTGCATTTCCGAATCTAGATATTTGGCATTTATGGAATTTATTCATGACCTGCTGGCAGTGGAGATTGCTCTGATGCATTATTTGTATGCTTGTAGGAGTTCACAGTTGGGTGGAAAGAACAGGTTTTGGAGTTTGAGAGCCTGATTTGAATCTGAGCCTCATCATGATGGCCATATAAACCTCAGTAAAATGGGATGATATCTCCAAGGACTATCTTGACAGTGAAAGGCTATAAGGTGTCCTGAATATCTTGACTGCTTTGAAAAATGTCTGGAACACATAATAAACGTGTGCAGTCAGTGTTCTTAAACTTGGGTGCATGTCGTAATCCATGGGGGAAGCTTTTAAAAGTCCCGATCTCCCAGCAGCAACCCCAGACCAATTAAACCAGATTCTCTGGATCAGTCTTTCTGCTCTCCAAGGTAATTCCAAGTGAAAGAACCAGTGTGTGAGTTCATTAGTGCCAGCCCTGCCTGCCCCGGCACACACTCAGACACAGGGTCCCCAGGCAGGTTAGTCGGTGCGGTGCCCAGGGGTGGGTGAGGATAAGGTGTCCCAGTGTCTCCCTTCTGTTCAGGCAGAGTTAAGAAAGCAGATAGCTCCCTGTGCACCAGTCCTGAATATCCCATTGATATTTGTTCATATTGCATTTGTAGTTGACTTCGTGTCTGGGCTTAAATCAGTAATTAGTGATTCATGTGGATTCAAGAGGACAAGGAAAGCCCTGGGGAGTTGGAGGAGGGTGGGATGGCTAAGGCGGGATAGAGGGTTGGGTGGAAGGGTGGAGCCCAGGGCAGGAGAAGGAGCCACCAATGGCAAAACAAGGAAATGGGACGTTTGCGCCTTTTGTTTGTTCTGGCTTCTCTAGAAATGGGAGGCCTCTTGCAGGTCCCTCTGCTGCTCGCCCTCTGGACAACTCTGTGGACTGGACTTTGGGCCCTGACACTGTTCTCTTGCCTTCCCCCTTGCCCCCTTAGAAACAGGTGCTGGGGAGGGAAGGAAAGGAGCCTCAGGGTGGCGGTGAAGGGGCGCACTGGCCACGGACCAGAGGACCAGCCATGGGTGAGGGTGGGAAGGTTTAGAAGTGTGGGTGTGCCTGGTGTTTTACATCCAGCTGCTGAAGGCTCAACTTCTCCCATCACTGGGTGACTGTCAGCAGGGGTGGGTAGGGGCTCTTGCTACCCCCCTGCTAACCTTGGAGAACTGGAGGTGTCTGGGGAGGGAACAAAACCCAGGTTGGGGGTCTTATTTCCTGCTTGCAGTCTGGTGTGGGCTGAATCATGCGTCAGCATTCTTGCTGTGTAATGTAAATTAATGTGTAATGTGAATTTCAAAGAGCAAAGAATCCCAAGGTTTTGTGCTCCTGTGGGTCACACACCCAGAATCAAATTTTGTTTGTACAAAGTAGGATGAGGCTAAGTACTCTGCACAGTGGCTTGGGTACAGGTGCTATCAGCCTCCAGAAACAGCAGTTTGAGTCAGAAAACCCTGTGACAGTCCCTGAGAGTGGATCCAGGGTCCATCTCCCACATGCCAGCAACTCCCTCCGCATCTGTGGACCCACGCTTTGTGCTCCCTTCCTTTGCCATCGTCTGGGATTTGGATCAGGTTCCTTCTTTTCGGCCTCTCTGGGGGCTGACTCCTGCCCTTGTGTCTGTCCTACCTGTAGCCACAATGACCGCTATGTCTTGTCTCTTCCTCTTGCAGCGCTGGCTGCCCCACCCAGCTTGGGAGCCACTGGCTGCCACGGCCACCCTTGTGCCAATTCCAGAGCCACCTGAAGCCCAGGCCCGGTTGAGCCATGAGGGTTAGCGAAGTCTCTGCTGCTGAGAATAGGCGGAGCCAGAGGGGCAGAAGATGAGAGAGAGAGCGAGTGAGCACGAGCAGGGGCTGGTGTGACCGTGGCATGACTGTGGTGTGCGTGTGAAAAAGGAGGGAATGAGGAGAGAGGGAGAGGGGGCCGGGGCTATGCCAGGCAGCAGCCTGCATGAGTGACAGGGATGTGGCAAGATGACAGCAATGTGGGAGAGACAGAATAGGATTTGTGTCTGCAAGAACAGGAAGGGGGCAATCAAGAAAGATGATTCTAAGTTTCAGGCCCATAAAGCAGATTTCGGTTTTGCATAGCCATGAAGAGTTACGCCTCCTAGGCCAGTGCTGATGTTGCAAACAAGACGAAATAGCTTTAAAAGTGTGAGCCAGGAAAGAGGAGATTGGGATATCTGTGGATCAGCCCAGGAAAACCTGTAGCTGGCTCGTGACCATTCGTGTTCTCCTCCAGCGGCGGCAGATTTCATGTGTAGAGTTTGAGAAGCTGCTTGCTTGAATAGGATGGGACCAAGGCAGTGATCCCTTACCATGCCGTTAGTTAGGGAAGAGGCCAGAGGGTTCTTCCAAAAGAGATTGAAGGGAACTTTGATGTTCTGATGAGAGTGAGCTCAGAGGCAGGACTCATGATCAAAGGCAGAAGACAGAAGTGAAGCAGCTTGGGGGCAGTCAGGGGATGAGTTCTGAAGATCGTGATTTATGGGTGAACAAACACCATTCCTAGCAGTTGTTGCAGGGGTGGTACACTGTCCCTTTCCTGGGGACCATTTGACTGGGGTGCCTACGAAGGGAATTATCAGGAGGACTAGACCGGCTGAGGCATTTCAACTCTGCGAATTACTGAGTCACCCCTATGCCCCCAGCCCTGCACTTTGCATTGCAGTAAGGGAAGAACAATGATACCACCTCTCCTAGCTCTGGCCTTGGCTGTGAAGCGAGCCCCGTCTCGTGAAGTCCTCCACATACACTCACCGGATAGAGGACTCCCAGCATCACCTGTGTGTAGAATGAGCTACTGAGGTCCAGGGAGGTTAAGGAACCTGCCTCAGGAAGACTACTATACCAGCTCGATATGTTCCACAGTGGCAGGGATCCAGTCCCCTTCTGTCTCGTCCCTCGTGCATGCCTCCATTCCCAAGGTCATGGCATGATCTGAGACGGCTGTGCTAGCCCCAGCCATCATGAAGGGGGTAAATGATTGGCGAAGGGCAAGACTTCGTAATTTAAGGACATTTCTGGAAGGTTGCCCTCCCCTCTTCTGCTTGTACCCCCGTTGGCTAGAACTTGAGTGTATGACTGTACTCGGCTGCAAGGGAGCTGAGAAACGGCATCCTTAATTCTGACTGTCCAGCTAAACACTGAGGGTTCCAAGGAGAGAACAGATATGGGAGGGTCAGCAGTGGCATGCTGGCTGAGCAACAGAGCTAGTGAGTGACAGCAGAGGGTTTTGAAGCCAAGATCTTCTGGTCCAAAGCCTGTGTTCTTCATCTTGCCAGCTGCCCCTCTGTGAGTGTGCAGCCCATCCCCTGGCCTCTAAGAAGCCTTAGTGACAGGGCGTGGGCCAGATGAGCCAACAGTTGTTACAATAGGAAGCAACCACGCAGGCAGTGTTGTGATTTTAACAGTAGTGACTGAGTGTTTTTAGAACGCTTGTGTGCCAGTCACTGCTAGACACTTGGGGGAGCAAAGCCCTTCCATACGGAGGACCCTCCCTATCATGTTCACTGCCATAGCCCCAGAACTCAGCCTTACGCCTGGCACAAAGTAAGTAGGTGTTCAGTTAATTTTTTTTTTTTTTAAGATTTTATTTATTTGTCAGAGAGAGCGAGCGAGCACAGGTAGACAGAGTGGCAGGCAGAGGCAGAGGGAGAAGCAGGCTCCCTGCCGAGCAAGGAGCCTGATGCGGGACTCCATCCCAGGATGCTGGGATCATGACCTGAGCCGAAGGCAGCTGCTTAACCAACTGAGCCACCCAGGCGTCCCCAGTTAATTTTTTGACGACTAAATGGTTTCTGTATTGGCTCCCTCACCCAAGACAAGGAAACTCAAGGCTCAGGGAGCTCAAGTCGTTTTGCTCAAAGGACAAGAGCTAGAGATGGTCAGAGCCTGGATTTGAATCCAAGTTGGGCTCTAGAACTTACGCCTTTAAAATGTCACCAAACAGGGACGCCTGGGTCACTCAGCTGGTTAAGCGGCTGCCTTCGGCTCAGGTCATGATCCCGGCATCCTGGGATTGAGTCCCGCATCGGGCTCCTTGCTCAGCAAGGAGCCTGCTTCTCCCTCTGCCTCTGCCTGCCACTCTGTCTACCTGTGCTCGCTCGCTCTCTCTCTGACAAATAAATAAATAAAATCTTTAAAAAAAAAAGTCACCAAACAGGGTGACATTTAACCTTTCTTGGGCCCTTGATCCTTGGGACAGTCTGGTGAAACCTCTGGACCCTTTCTCTGGAGAACATTTTGAAATGTGCAAATAAAAATACATCAGCTAGGGGCGCCTGGGTGGCTCAGTGGGTTAAAGCCTTTGCCTTCGGCTCAGGTCATGATCTGGGGGTCCTGGGATCGAGCCCCACATCGGGCTCTCTGCTCAGCAGGGAGCCCGCTTCCTCCTCTCTCTGCCTGCCTCTCTGCCTACTTGTGATCTCTCTCTGTCAAATAAAATCTTTAAAAAAAAAATACATCGGCTAACAAAGGAAATCAATTATATTGAAATATAGTCATCAAAACATTAAACCAATTTATGATTATAGCAATACACTTCTTTAGTAACACGTTAAATAATGAGCCCCTAGCAGCAGGTCCAACAATTATTTTAATTATGGCATAGTGAGGCATGAAAACAGTATGTTGAGGTATCAGTCTCAACCGTGATGTGACATGAAAGCATGTGTGATTTTTGTTGTGACAGAGTCACAGGTCCTAGAGACATGGTCATGACGGCTGCCTGCATCCATAATCAAATGGTCCACATTCACAAAGAGGTTAGTTGAAAATAAAGGCATATTTTTCTTTCCCATTCAAGTTCACATAGCTCCTGACTTCTGTTCAAGGACCCCTGCGAAGTGCAAAGTGAAGTTCAGTGTAGGCGGTCAATGCCGGGAGGATGCCGTGTGAGAGGACTTCATTAGCTTTCTGAAATGGGCAGGGTTTCCATGTGGGGAGCATTCTGTTCCCAGTAGAATCCTGATGGCGCAGAGGAGACAGCAGTCATAACAGTGGTAGGGTAGGGTGGTAGGCCCTGTAGGGTCTGGAGAAATGACTGGTGGTGGTTTTAGGTCCAGTTCACCTGGGATGATGAAGACACACAGAACCACCTTCGACTGTAAAGAGTTTGGGTCTCCAGGAGCCCAGGCGGACCACTTCCACTGAGCCCTGGCCTGGAAACTGAATGAAGTGGCGCCGTTGCTGGCTTCCCCTGGTCCCTGGCCTCATGCATCCTCCATTATGGCTCCTTGATTAATATTTTTAGGTTCCTTTGGGAGCTCTTCATTTGCCATGATTGGACACCTGTTTCTTTGCTGCTTGGAAGTGAGCACAGCTAACTCCTTGTGAAGGGTTGGTTTTTAATTTAAGGAAATTTAGGACACCTGTGTGTGAATGCCCCCTGATTTTCAAAGAAATGAGTGGTTGCGTCAAAATCAAGCTTGCATTTGTAGAAAATCACATGTTGCCAAATTCCCTCATCAAGAACGCTTTATTAAGTGACTAATTGTGGGCCACAGTGGTGGGCACTTAACAAAGACCATGGCAATGAACCTCCCTTAACTGGAACCTTCAATTAAGGGAGATTTTGTTTTTTATTTTTGAACTCTGCTTTCCAAAAGGCAAAAATCGCAAGATATGGTAGCAAGGATTTATTCCAGAAATTAACTTCCAGGCCACCATCCGTCCAGTCTCTACATCTTCCGCATCTATAATTATAGTAGCAGAAGAGAGTGATGAGCCTCAGGGCACTGCAAGATCTGAAATCAAAGATTAAATTATATTAATTGTACTCAGGCTGGAAAGTGATCAGATATATTTGAAAAACCTTTGTAACAGGCTTTGTGATAATGAGAGTTGAAGCAAAGTTTCTGCCTAATCCTCTATTAACCCTTTAATTAAACTCCCCCCATGTATCCTCTTCCCCGTCATCCAGGTGACCCAGGCTTTGCTCAACGTCCCTGTCTTCTAGGCGATGATCCTCTAAGGCCGGCAGTAGAGCAAGCAGTAAATCCCTGTGCAAATGGACAGGAAGACAATGACACTATGTGCTCTCTGAGGACAGGCGTCTTTTGGGGAAGGAGGGGGTGGGCAAGTTTGTTCTTGTTTTCAGCCTAGCAGGAGTAGGGAGGGAACTTCTGTCTAGGAGAGCGACGAGGCTGGAGTAGCTTGCGAGTGGTCAGTCTGGAGAGGCTTTCTGGAAGAGTTGGAATGTTAGGCATTTCTTAAGTAATGAGACAGGGAGGACCTGGCAGAATTGCGGGGCTGGAGGCCACCATGGGCATGTGGGGCTGCTTTGAGAAGGTTTCCCAAGGACTGGAGAAGTCTGAGTGTCCGTGGCTGGGGCTGGAAGGAGCGGTCGGTCAGTTGGCATGACGTCTGGTATTTGGACCTGAGAAGGAAGGAAGACACCAGAGAGCTGTAAGTGGGTGCCCTGGAGGACCTCTGGAGAAGTAGCCAGGGAGGGTAGGAGGCATTCCTGGAGGTGGGGGTCTAGAGTGGAAGTGAAGGGGACCTGTTCCTGTACCAAGGAAAGAGCTTTCGTGAATCCATCAGAACATCATCAGGGCAAAGACATTCTAACAAAATTGTGAACTCAGAGATGGGTGGCCTCTTCCCCTTGACTATCAGGTCCCTAGGCCTTTCCTTTATTAAAACGGGGGCGGGGGGGCGCCTGGGTGGCTCACTGGATTAAGCCTCTGCCTTCAGCTCGGGTCATGATCTCAGGGTCCTGGGATCGAGCCCCACATCGGGCTCTCTGCTCGGCAGGGACCCTGCTTCCTCCTCTCTCTCTGCCTGCCACTCTGCCTACTTGCGATCTCTGTCAAATAAATAAATAAAAATTAAAAAAAAAAAAAAAACACAAAAAAATGGGGGCAGGGGATGGGGGTAGAATCTGATACCAGTTGTGTGTTCTTTCCCCAAATCTGATTCTTTGATGTCTGGGAGCATGTTCAGGATTGCCTAAACTTGGCCTTATTTTTGTGTGTTTAATACTGTTTTTGTCTGTAGCACCTGTTTTCCCATTCTCTGGAGGGCACTCCATGCCTCCTTTCTCATGGTGACTTCTGAGAACACCATCTCTGCCCTCAGGGCACTGGATCCCAGCCTGTGGCCTGCTGGTGACAGAGATGTGTCATGAGGCAGGCTGTTGACCTCCTTCTCACGGACCCTTTTTATTAACTTCCCTTCCCTCAGGCGCCCCATCCATTTGAAATCTTCTGTCTCTCAGCATTAAGTAGTAATTAATCTGTTTCTCCTACGTGGTAACCAGTATGATTGCTCGCTCTTGCTCCAGTGATATTGTTCAGCTCTAAAGCAAAACTAATCAGACACACTGCATTGCCTGGGACCAAAGGATGCATGTGGCTTTATCTGTTGGGTACCTTAGCCCAGTATGTGCAGCGTAGGGGAAGTGGAGTCATTGTTGGGTGTTTTAAAATGTCTGAGGCGGCCAGCTTTCCTACCCCAGCTTTCCTACCCCAGGTGTTACTTTGAGAGCCTCAGGGCACTTGGATAACCTAGACGGTGTTTGCCCATTCGTTGATTGCGTTGGTGACCTTGACTGACTTTGCTAGGAAGGACTTTCAGTATAGAGCTGAAAAAGCCGCCATTGCTGTAGGTCAGTCCATACTTGTCCTGTCCTGTTCAGGGACAACCTCTTCCTCTTTTTTTTTTTTAAAGACTTCTAGAGAAGTTTCACAACCTCTTAGATGTAACGATCCCATCAATCTTAAATTTCACTGAGGATTTGAGTGGAATTAACTCATAATTTAAAACAACAAATAAAGTGCTTTAGGGTACGATATTGTATAAAAATAAGATCATGAGAGATTGGTTTCAATTTCAGAAGGTAGCGTCTATCGTTTGCTTGGTTTTTTGGATTTTAAGTAGTTGACAGAGGTAACAGGGGAATATAGTTGTGAATAAAAAATCCACACAGTGCAGATGGAGGGTAAAATGTGAAAGTTCCCCTCTCCGCCCTATGTCCCTTACTGAGTCTGATATATATTCTTCACAGTGTGATAAATATTCTTCCAGATCTTTTTTTCTAATAATTTCTATGCATATATTCACACCAATATAGATTTTTTTTCTGACAGAAATAGAATCATACAGAACATATTGTTCAACAACTTAATTTTAAAGGGGTAATTTACCTCACTATTTTTTCAGGCTTAATTTTATGGCCATATCAGAACTGATTTGGTTATTTTATAGCTAGTTGGAACTGTAATTTGTGAAATCATTGGGGAGTAGTGAGCCTCATTCAATAGCTAGATCATGGAATAATTTTGTCTTGCCATATCAAGAGTCATAATATAAACACTACCCTTAAATTTTAATGTACTTAATGAAAATAATTGGCTTGTTTGTTCTGAGTATTTTCTTCCCAAACACATACATTTAACAAATTAGGTACACACATATTTTGTTGACTGTTTTAGTTATAATTTTGAAATTATGTTGAATTCAAATGAAGCCTATTTAAAACTTGTTAAGAGAATAACCATAAATATTGGGTTTAGGATCTAATTCAGTCAAGTTTCGTATTTTTTCATAGACTGGGGGGAAAATGAGGGAAGTTTTCCTGCATTTTCAATTCCCCAATGATTCTTCCATTTAGAATGAACTGGACTAGAGTAACTGCTGAGGTTACTGGCTACCAGACGTTTAAGACCCAAAGGAGCTTTTTGTTTTGTTTTTTTTTTTTCTCTACCCCTGCAGAAGCAGCTATTTCTATAAAAAAAGGTTATCATTTCAAAGTGTTGGGTTACTTCTCAGGTTCACTGGTGTGACTTTCTTTAAATCCCTGGAAGCAAATGCAGGTTTCTTGGATCGATCACCTTTAGACCTGATTTTTAAAATAGTCCCCATTTTGGAGGGGTGCTGGTTGGATTCATGTATCGTAGTCAACCCTTCTTCAGCATCAGGGTTTGACCTGCTCCTCCCCAACCCAAGACTGCTGTTCTCCTAGAAACCACTTACATGACTTTCCTAAGAAGACTTTTGGTCTGTTCATCCAGCAAATACTTGAGTGTGGGCTCCAAGCAGCTCCTTTTTTGGTTACCTCCCATAACTAAGAATTGAAAGGTAAAATTGTGAGAAACATTTTAAGAAGTCACCGGATCTGTATTTTTAATCTTAATAAATAGAAAAATTAATTAATAACATTCTGACGTGGGGGAACTCCTTTTTGTCCCTGAGATACGTCTTTTCTCTTACTGTTACTGAACATCTTTTCCTCCTGGTTTGTTTTCAACTCTGCTTTAGCAGCTGTGAATTACACATACCCCATCGGCCCCGACAAAGGCCTCTGAAGGAGTAAGACATGAATGCCACTGATTGGGGGCGACCAGGGTGGGTGGCCCCGCGAGTGCAAATTCTTTCTTTTGAAAATACACAAATATCCCAAGTCCTGGATACGTGGAATGTCCTTACTTACTGCTGCAGATATTGTCTGTCTCTGGGAATTGGGAATTTTTAGGAAGCCAGGACAAAAGAAAAATAGAGCAATCACATACATCCCATCACACCGGAGGCAGCTTCCACACCAGGCTTTCTCCCGAGGACCCTTCATGTGGGGGCTGTGGTGGTGGTAAGCTTGATGTGTCTCCTATCTTATACTCCTCCTCCCTACTTTCCTACAGAGTGGCTCCCCTTGGGGAGCCTTCTGCGGGGAGGCTGTGGGGACAGCTCAGGGCCCCCTCCAGTGTTGGGCCTGGGTTCCGGAAACTGTTGTGTCCACTCAGGGTGGTCCAGGCTCTTCCAGGCCTGCACCTTGCCAGATGCTGTCTTCTGACCCAGGGCTGCTACCCCTAAGCATTCATTGATCATTGTTTCCCCTTTCTCCACCAGTCTCCCAAGTCGCAGGTTCCAGGCAGGTTGGAAACTGTGCT
Source organism: Taxidea taxus jeffersonii (assembly GCA_003697995.1). Taxonomy (NCBI): domain Eukaryota; kingdom Metazoa; phylum Chordata; class Mammalia; order Carnivora; family Mustelidae; genus Taxidea; species Taxidea taxus. The sequence goes on from RCUC01145259.1 coordinate 13,649, forward strand.
GGATGGGAGTCACCCCAGCCCCAAAGCTGGTGGCTGCTGCTTCCCAGAGCTTCTGGATGGAGCCCTCCTCCTCCCTGTAGGCAGCACTTTTCCAAGGCCTTCGTGGTGTGCCTCATTGGTTTTGTTCCATGCTGGTTTTGTGTTGGCTGGGAGTTGGCTGGTCTTTTGGGGGTTCTGCTTCCTGCATGGACATGTCAGTTAGATTATCAGAGATGGCACGTGGAGTCATTCTGGGCTTCTCCTGAATCTAGACCACCCTTTAGGATGCTGTTTAGAGATGATTTGCTGAATAGTGTCTTAAGGTCTTCTCATGTTTTAGTATCCAAGGAAGCATGCTGGACAGTGTTGCCATCTGTCTTCTAGTCCTCCATTACCAACAAGCAAGCTCGCATTTGAGTGCCCTGCCCAGCCCTTTCTCTGTCCCTGTGTCAGAATGGGCTGTGGCCCCCTGCTGGGGGTCCCGGTACCTTGCTGGCTGGGGGAACAGCATCTGTAACTCCTTTCTCACATGTATGATTCCAACCCTTCTGAGCTCTCCACCCACTGGTGAGCTTCGGGAAGAGAGAAAGTAGATTAAGAACTCATGTGCCTCTGGGCTTGAACATATTTGGAGAGAATCCTTAGGGATCTCATGTGTAATCCTCTTCTCTTAAAGGGCAAGCATTCTGGAGGTGAGGAAGGGACTGCCATAGGCCTGGGCTGGGGGAGAGCGGAGGGACTGGAGACCTCACAGAACAGAGAGGGAGTCTGGTGTGCACGGTCTTTGTTTTAAAATGAAAACATGACGTAATACAAACATTTGCCTTTCCACTTTTACCCCCCACCCCACCCCCACATCACCACAGAAGAGCTGTAATTTTCCATATTTGGAATTTAGGGAGAGCCAGGCCTCCTTTGAGGACAAGGCCAGATTCAATCTATGCTTTGGGGGAAAGTAAGCAAATACGCGAGCCTTGAGGGCTGCGGTATTTATGGTGAGTCTGTGATTACTGCATGAGCCTCCTTGTCATAATTTATTCAGCAGCCCCCAATGTCCCAGAGCTGGTGCTGTGCCCATCAGTAATCTGACTCTTGTTTCCTTCTGCCTATTTTCCCTTTTGCAAATGTATAGGCCTTCAGCTTTAATCAAGTAGGCTTTTACTCCGTCATCTGTAACGGGGATGACTGAAGTCATGTGGAGGATTTTAAGTACCTAATCTCTTAAGAAATTCAGAGCATAATCTCCTCCAACCCCGATCATCCCGCCTGCATCCGCGAGATTTGCAAGGTTCTGCAGAGGAGGCGGGATGGGGACTCTGGCATCCTTCAGAGGGTTGGGTGTCCTCCTTGCTGGTGACAGATCTTTGTTGGCTTTCGGCCTGGGGAAAGGGCCTGCTGATCGTTTGCCATGGCAGGAGTGTTCAAGATGCTCCATGAATGTGACCAGTGTGTCAGTAAATCTCAGAGCTGGTGCAGAGGAC
>ML105389.1:0-11236 GCA_003697995.1 Taxidea taxus jeffersonii
TTTTAATAATCTCTTGTTTCTTGTTTGGGATTTCTTCCTAATTTCTTTAAACATTTCATTTGGAGTTAGTGTATTCAATAATTCCAATATCTGAAGTCCTTGAGAGTCTAAGTCTGTGGTTTGTAATTTCTGTTGCTTTTCACATATTGTTTTGGTGATCTTGGTTTTTGACTCTCATACTAACGATCTTAATCTGTGGGAATACTTAAATCCCCAAACTGGCACTACAATCTTCCCAGGCAGGATCTGCATTTGCTCTTGTGGAGATCCTGTGAATGTGGTCCAAACCCATCTTGCTTATGCCTCAAGGAATTCCACTGCAGTGGCTGTTAGATGCCCTCATCTCTAGGACACTTTCTTCCTTTCAAATGTGCCTATCATGCATCACTCTAGCTTGAATTTGTCCCTTGTTTTCTTTCTTTGTAGGGAGTGAGGGGATTGGTCTTGGCAAATTTTTCTTAATTTTGAAGGCATTGCTAGATTCCCAGGGATTAATTTCTATCCTAGATCTAATCGTTTTGTAATCAGATAGCCCTTTAGTCATAATGCAGCAGTAGTTGGCCATCACTGTAATTTCAAACTTTTGGTTTTGAGTCATTTGTTTGAAAAGTAACGTGGTTATAGTAACGCATATCAACAAATGCCAGTAACTACATTTCAAGTTTGAAGGTTGCATAAAATTAGCAGGGAAGATCGGGCCAGAAGGAAAGGCGATATCCAAAGGTAAGTTTCAATGTACCTTGGAAACTAAAAGAAATATTTGCAGGCATACCAAATCCAAAAATAAATTCCTGAGAGACATGGACAGGAAGCAATTTGCTGAGCAAGAGTTAACACGATGAGCTGATAGCTCAGCCTGAAAAACAAAAAAGTCATTTTCATTTAAAGCACTTACTTTATGTGGGGTTGCAACCCTGGCTGCTCTTCATAGTCTTCTATGAGGAAAGGCAGATTTTTAGCCCAGTGGTCTTTAAAGCTTCCAGGCAGATCCACGTCAATGTTATATTCCGTAAGAGGAGTATCAAGGTGTGCGTGAAGATATCGAGAATATTCTGCAGATAGGAGACGAGATCTGACACACCCAAATATTGCTACAGAAATTTTTATTGCTGGTTGCCATACAAATACTTTGTAACAAACCATTAATTCCAAGGATTCCAAGAATTCTAAATGGAGACGCCAAATTGTAAGTCCCTAATACCATATGATACAGGGCAACTCAAAGTACCAGATCGAACATAAGCCAGTCAATCTGGGTCCACTTTGGCTAAGCTTTAATCATCTTTCCATGAAGAGCACCAAAGTTCTCACTTTCCAGTTGCAGAGTCTGAGAATCCAAGTTCAGTGTCAGACTAAGCCTGGTTGTCAACTGATATGAATCAACTATGTATACGATTTCATCAACCGACGAGCTGCTGCTTATCTCTAGAGAAGCAGTGCAGAAAAACGCCAGGATATGGAGTGCCCCTCCTTCAGTCTACATGGTCTACTAAACCAGGAAACAAGAGGAAATCATGGCAGCCCCTGGCCACCTGGCTAGTGAACACTTAAAACATGGCCAGTGTGTGGGGTGTCTGGGTGGCTCAGTCAGTCGAGCACCCAACTCCTGATTTTGGCTTAGGTCATGATTGAGCCCTGTGTCAGGTTCCATGCTGGGCGTGAAGCTTGCTTGAGATTCTTTCTCCCTCTCCCTCTGCTCCCTCCCCCATTGTTCACGCTACGTGGCCAGTGTGACCAAGAAATTATATTTTAAATTTTAACCTAATTCTAAATATAAAAATTGATATTTGAGTGAATTATTAGAAAACTTCAGTATGTTTGGAACAACTCACAGATATGAATCTACTTTTTCAACTTTAAATTTCTTGAAACATGAGTTCAAATTAAGAATTTCCAATGAAAATTTAACAACCAAATTGAGATGTAAATACAAAGATATACTGTAAGTATAAAATAAATATACATCAGGTTTCAAAGACTTGGCACAAAAAATGTAAAATACCTAATGATATTAATGAATAGCGTTTTCATATTAATTATATGCTGAGCTGATATACCCAGTCAAATAAAATGTATTATGTGAAATGAAGGAATGACAGATCAAGGACACCAAGTTTACATTTAACAGTAAAAGCCTCAGAAAATGTTACTTTCCTCTGACTCTTAGGTCTCTAGACGAGATGTGATGAGACATTGATACCCAGATGACTGTCATGTTCAGCTCAGAATAGGTTTTTCTGACTCGAGTAAAATCTTTTTCACTCTAAAAATATGTAGGCAGTGGCAGACAAAGTACTGGGTCAGTCTTTAGGAGATAGGGGTCCAGGGATGCCTGGGTGGCTCAGTTGGTTAAGCATCTGCCTTCCACTCAGGTCATGATGCCGGGGTCCTGGGATCGAGTCCCACATCAGGCTCCCTGCTCAGCAGGCTCCCTGCTTCTCCCTCTGCCTACTCCTCCCCCTGCTCGTGCTCTCTCTCCCTCACTCTCTGACAAATAAGCAAATAAAATGTTATAAAAAATATTAAAAAAAAAAAAAAAAAGAAGACAGGGGCCTTTATCCAGTCCAGGTACGGCTGCTAACCAAGGGAAGGGGCTATGTTCAAGCTACCTCGTGTCTTCGAGACTCAGCTGCCTCCTACGAAACCTAAGAGAGACAAGCAATATGATTTCTGCAGCTCTGAGCAATAAAATTCAATGACTGGGCCATTTCATGTCTTACCTCGGAGATATTTCACTTTCAGATACTCCGGACTAGCCTTCTGGCCCGGGAGAGGATCATTTAGCATGACTTTAGTCTGTGCTTTTATGCCTTCATAGAACTGTCCCATGGCAACATGGCTGAGTCCTTTCATGTACTGGCACACCTCGTTATAGGGCTCGAGCTGCAGGCACCGCTGAGAGGAAGGAGAAAAGGCTCTATTAGCATCAGTACAGGCGCCGATGAAATTTAAGTGCTTTATTCTTCAGCCTCGAGTTGGAAAAGTTTCCCCTCCAGGCTAAATCAGACCAAATGCACGCTCTTAAAGTAGTCTATAGGACATGGAAATGGTTTTCTCCCTTTTTGTTATGGCAGAAACACGAGTCCTGGCCCTCCTCCCCGTTCATCCCGCTCAAGGTCCTTTGCTTCTCACTGAGGCCCACCTTGAAGTTCTTCAGGGCTTCCTGCAGGCTGCCGTGGTGATAGAGCATCATCCCCCGGAGCTGCAGGGTCTGCACGTGGTTCTGGTTGAGCAGCAGGGCCTTCTGAAAGCTCTCCGTGGCAGCTTCGAAATTGCCCAGTTCTCTAGGTTTTTGGCAACAGTGATGAGCACAGTGCGGAGCACGTCAGTGAACACGTGGAGTAAGCTGGCTTCAGGACTGCGGTCCCACATGTGAACCCGACCACACCTTGATGCGGATGTTCCCATCTCTAGTTTGCCATTTTACAGCTCAGCTACATCCCACTTACTTTTCCTGAATGCTACCAGATTGTAGGATAAGCACAAAGCCCTGGGAAGTCTTCGGGGAAGATGAATTTATGGATCCCCAAAGACAAACGCTTATTCAAATCCTTTTCCCCAATTCATGAGCCAACCCCTAAAAAACCGTGTGTAAATTTTAGTATTTGGATAAAACCATACTTCTTCCTTGGGGTGGTGGGGGGAAACCATGTAGGTTACAATCATACACAGGTTCATCATTCTGAATCAAATTCAGAAATTTAAATTTTATTTTTTCTGTCACAGAAGTTAACTTCACTTAAAATCTGGCAAATCGTTTCATAATTTAAAATTTAAAACAAAAGTCTACTTTAGAGTTATGATCATTTCAGAATGGAAATGATTACTACCAGCCTTCTCTTACATATTACTTGTTTACAAATAGTAAAAGCAGCACCTTCAAAATGTCCCATGTGTCAGTTTTCTGTAAATAATGAATATTTTTCAATAATAAACATTCGCTTAAATTTCTACAGCATTTTACTAATTACTCTGGGTGCTTTCAAATCTGTTTTCAGTGGCAGCAAGGATAAAGGTCATCACTTAAACCCAAACCAATCCAAAGACACTTTTCGTCAAGTTAGTGTAAGAGGGCTTCTCCAGCTACCGCCATCAGATAAATAAGCTCTTGGATTCGACCCTGAGTGAGGTGCCAACAGTTTTGAAGGGGATCTCTGTCACTGTGTCTTTTCTAACTTTTACAGTAGCTTGCAAGGGAGAACCCAGAAGCTCAGGGAAATTAAGGACATCCAAGTATAACATGGGCCAGCTAGAACTGGAACCACATCTCCTGACTCCCGAATCCCGAGCCCCTTCTTCCATGCCACACAATCTCCTTTTCAGGTCAGAGTGTAAAAATGTTTGGAAGTCAATACTGGTCAGGGTAATGCATGGAATCAGATGCCAGAGTCTAGGTACAACTTCTCAGTCCTGATAGAGATGCACCATAACTATCTCATAATCTATCATATTAATGATAGGGATGCAGCATAATTTTCCATCCCCTTCATCTAGGAATCTTCAAACAATCACACTGATGTGGGAATTAAGCTTACTTATTGCCTAGAAAGCAGAAGCATCTGTGACTCAACAATGTATAATGCCACTATTCAAAATGACAACCCTTGAAGAACGAACACTTTCTAGACCAATATATATGAAGAGAAGTTGTTTAAAGACATAATAGTATTACGGAGAGGGTGGTGGGGTGATGGACATTGAGGAGGGTATGTGCTATGGTGAGTGCTGTGAAGTGTGTAAGCCTGGCAATTCACAGACCTGTACCCCTGGGGCTAATAATACATTATAGGTTATTTTTTTTTAAAGTTCACAATAAAGAAATAAAGGGGGGAGAAAAGGTAATAATATGTATCATGATATCCTTTGACACAGTTCTTTCTATATTCCAGAGAAGGTCTCAACAAGCTTGCAAGTGTTTATGTGATTCAGAATGACAATCTCTTTTGGTTAAGAAATGCAGTTTCTTTTAAAATACCACTACTATGGGAGGCTCTCTTGTCCCCCCACTGTATGCCCTCCCTCCTACCCCGACTACTATTGCTTTTCTTACCTATAGGCCTGTCCCAGACTTTTATATGCATCAATAAAATCAACTTTCTGCTTTAAGGCTTCTTTGAAGGATTCAATAGCTTCCTGAAAAAAGTACATAGAAAATTATGTCATTGGCATAATTGTTGAAGTCAAGTTTCACTTAAATCACTAAAGGGCTTAAAAATAGAGTACACATGGTCTCGGAGTGATTTTTTTTTAAATATGAGGACTTCAAAAAAAGAGAGGTAGAGAGTATGACAAACTATGAGGCAGGAGGACTTAATTTCAACAGTGAACAAAGGCATTGCTATGAATAATAACAGAACCACAAAAGTTTCTCCCTTCCAGAATGGGAAAATGGCTTACTACCTTTTTCATTAGGGTTTTGATTACTAATGATATCACCCTTGTGTCAACATCGTTTCTTTAATTAACAAAGGCCTTGCGGAAGCTTACTAGCTGTGTGAAGTATAGTCTTAAATGACGGTAACCGGCAGCCCTTAAACTGAACCAACAAAAGAGACAAAAAAGTAAGCCCAGCCTGACGTTGTTCATAAAAAAAAGCAACAGGGCTCCCAGACTGACTGGGAATCAGAAGGATTCCCACGATCTGCAGGAAAAAGAAAGAGCAAAACCAAATCAAACAGAAGCCTTGAGTTGGGGGCGTTTGGGGCATAGCTCCTGCCGAAAGCAGAGAAGGGAGCACGGGTGCTGTGCTCTAGGGAGGAGCCCTTGGGACACACAGTGCAACTGGCCACTGTGGAAACCTCTGGAAACTGTTAATAAAATATACCATTCTGCTTCACGATAATAGTCTTAAACTGTATTCAGTGTACTTTCCATTATGACTTGACTATTTACTGTAATAAAAAATTATAAAGACATTTCACACATTTCCCAAGGAAAAGACATGTCTTGTTTAAGTCAGCGGCTACAAAGTTATCATGATCTCTAATGGCTTTGATGAGAAGGGCTAAAATGTCTGTGTATTTCACACCTAATTAGATAATTCATAGCAAAAAAACTACGAGAGATGTCATATGCCTTGCACATGGTAGGCACTCAATAAATATTTAATGATTTCATAGGCACATAATCCTAATTCTTTTCAAAAAATCACCCATTCCCTGCTTCTTGATTTTCTCTGTAAGGGAGCAGGGTCAGAGGGGCTGACTTCCAAACTCTTCTAAGACAACAATGGGGACAACCACCTACTCTTTAAGGAGTCCCAATGAATGTGTTGTGGTTGGTAGAAGGATGAGAACGGATGAATTTTATCACTTCCGAAATGTTGAAGACTACTCCTCATTAGACTTCTGGCCCTGGCCTTGTCTTGACCTTCTGGGGAATTGCAACTGTATTTTAAATTCAACAAACATGTATTGAGCGCCTACTATGTGCCAGGGGCAGTGTGAGGGGCAGGGGACACAGACGAGCAAGTCATTCTCTCTGGCCTCGAAGAACTCAGTCTAGTTAGAAAGCCAACTACTTAACCAGGTGATTAGAATACAAGCTGAGAGCTACGAAAGAGATATGAGTTAAAGTCTCGGGGGAAAAAGAGAAAGGAAGAACTAACTGAGACTGGGACAGCAGGAGAGGTTTCATGGAGGAAGTGGCAACTGGACTGGGTCAGGGAGAAGGAGAAGGAGTTTGGCAAAGAAAGAGGGCATTGTGGACGGGGGGGGGAACAGGCTGCAGTGGCAGGTTGCTCAGCAGTGGTGGGGAAGGCAGGAGTGGAGGAGAGGGAAAAGACGGGGAGCAGGCTGGTGTGGGGAGCTGGGGCCGGGGCGGTGGGGGTTGGGGAGAAGGGCCTCTGCCACGATCCACAGTCTGGACATCACCCTGCCAGCGGTGAGAACCGGGGGACTGTGAGTGGCTGTGGGACCTCACCAAACTGACTCTTTAGAAATGCCACGAGCCACAGCAGAGCAGAGAGGCTGGACAGGGGAGGGAGCGGAGACCCACGAGGAGGCGACCACAGAGGTCCAGGCAAGAGGTCATGGAAACTCAAACTGAGACTGTGTCCCTGAGGACAGAAAAGGAGGGTCAAACTCAGGAAATATTCTTAAAGGCCAACGAAGAATCTGCTGGCTGTGGATATGGGGGATGAGGGAGAAGGAAGGGGAAGAAGCTTCGAAGCTGAGGAGCCTGGGTAGAAGGTGAGAGCGTGAACGAACGTAAGGAAGTAGGGGGGACAGCTGCAGGGCAGGGTGGGGCGGGAGGAGGTGAGGAGTCCAGCCGGGGCGTGACGAGTCTGGGGTGATTGTGGACGTCTAGGGGAGATGCCCGGGAGACATCTGCTGCCCACTGCACTTACAGCATGCTGGGACGCCACAGTTCTTCAAAGTCTGATTTCTCTTCAGCTTTTAAGAGTCTTTGGTTTCGGGGTTCCTGTCTAATCACTGCACAGCTCTCTACCTCATTCTGCCAAAGAGGGGACATAGCAGAATCAAGATCTGAAGCCACTGGGAACAAAGACACTAAGTTCGAATGAGTCAATGTCTAGGCACACGAACTGGCTGTGAGTTGATCTGCACAGCAAGTGGGAGCGTCGCCACCTTTATCTGCCGCCATCCTGGCTGGCGGCGGGCAGCCATCCCTCACGCATCCATCGTTTATTACAATGAAGAGAACAGTCTCAGGGAACTCTCAAAGTGAAGGCTGATCCAAAAACAGGAGCTTGAGATATACAATTTTTGAAGTATCTTTACATCACAGATAAAGGCTGTATTTTCCCCAGGGAAATCCAAAACGTTTGCTATATCTACCTGATCGGACAGTTGTGACATTTGTCATGGAATATCGCCTAAAAGATTTCTAATGTATTACACCGTAAAGTAAATAAGCACACCACCCACTTAATTTCTAAATTGCTTTTGGCCTAAAGAGACCAGCTTTAGGATACAGGGATAGCTCCAATTCATGGGTCCATGTAACTCGTTGTCTCTACAGTTAACAAGAGAAATTAAAGAGAGCTAAACTAAGTTCGTTAATTTAATGAAGGCATGTCACCACTGCCTCAGTTTTCCGATCTGTGTGACTGGGACACCCTCTGCTCCTTCTACACTTCATGGGGATGCCACTGGGATGAGTGAGACAATACGTAAACACTCTGACCGCCTCGGACAGCAGATCTATAAAAATGCAAAGGAAAATTTCCCATCTATTGCACATGTTGATGCCGTGTTTATGAGCACAGTGAAGAGGAGAAAGCACCAAATCACTTGGCGAGACTGGTTCACTGAGGGACTTCTAATGCTTGTGGAACAGAAGTACTAGGTCTAGGTTCTCATCCCACGGATTTGGAATAAAACAAACCGAATCTCAGCCCTTGTCCAATGTGCAGTTAGCGTCTCTGTTACAGCTCTTTTCTGAAAAATTCTCATTTCAAAGTAACACAAAGAGCCCTCCCTACCCACATTCCTAAACCGGCTTTAGAGTCCATGGCGAAATTCTCTGTTTGCATTTGCTCACTTCAAAGAATATTTTTTTTTTACCTCTCAGTACTGATTGTTGGTATTTTTTGGCATTTCAAATCTTGTTCTCCTCCATGAGATATTCAAGGCAGAGACTTCGAATATAGTATTGTGATTCTGAATTTTTTAATTTAAGGCGACTGAGAGGTGAGAGGAACAGCGGGCAGATACAAGATAAGCTGGAAAAGCCCATCTGGCAGCTGCTCAAAGCACATTTCAAATACCTGCTCTCGGTGCCTACAGCTGCAGGTCTGAACCCTGGGGGAAGACGGGAAGAGGCTCCGTGCGGACCACCCTCCACCTACTCGCAGGAAGGACAGAACGAAAGGAAACCTGCATGCAGTTCCCTCCGGTTTGGGTTCTAGCAGATGGGAGTTCTCTTTCTAGAGTCCGTGCAACTGAGATTAAATGAAACAAAATCTGTCATCACAGAGACCCGAACCGTGCTCCCGTGCCCCTTCACACACATCATTTTACTGAATCCTCGCAAGCCCCTCAAGAGGCGGGAGCAGAATTCTCTCTCCAAGACAGATGGAGGGGGAGGGGCTGAAAAGCTTAAGTCCTGTGGTGGGTGACAGAGTTTGCAGGATTCAGGGCAGACGCTCAAGCCAAGGCCTTCCAGCTTCAAGTCCAAGGCTCTGTCCCTGAGATCCATTCATTCCTCTCGGACTTACTGAGCACCTCCCACGGGACAGGCATGGCCCACAACACTGAGGGTTCACAAGAGGCCTTTCTGATGGTAAGCCAGCCCCGCCCTCCAAGAGTCCGCACACAACCCGTGGACTACTTTCCACAGTCAAATGCATGTCCTTCCCGGCCAGGCGCTGCTGAACTTGTACACAGCTGTCAATGCTCTGGTGATGAACAACCCGTCTGGGCCGACTCTCTTGAGCTCCTGGTCAGTGGGAAGTGTTTCTTGCCTGAAGAGGCTGACTCTCGGGCCAGCCCCTTTTCAAGCAGACAGGGATGGGACCTGCTCTAGAGCTCCGACCCAGTGAGGGCCATGGGCACCGAGGACACCCCTGTGAGGACCAGAGCTCCACTCTGGGCTCCCAGCTGGGTGTCTGCTCCAAGGCAAGGCTGCTGCAAAATAGGTCTCAGAGCCCTCAGGGCCCGACAAAGGGCAGGAGGAAGAGATAGGTTGGAAGGGACATCATCACCCCATATGTCAGTCGGCTTGGATGACCCCTTTCCTGTTTCCCTCAACCCCGTCCCAGCTAATAGCAGACTCCAAGCAGCAGCAGCAACATGCTTGCTGGAAAACTGTCTCCAGACCTGCTCCTGCAGCCCCCAGGGGCTCTGACCCCAGGAACACTGCCTGTCTCCCAGTGGCCCTCTGCCCCTAACCTCTCCAGCCACTGGCATGTCAGAACCCCCTTCCTAAGCGGTGGATTGGGTCTCAGTGATATACTTTCCCCCGAATCTAGATTTGCAGCTCCTCTGGGCCTACGAATTATAGTCAAGGTGCTCTGCATATAGCCCTTGGGACAGCTGAGGGCCTCCCCTTGGCCCATGTGCCCGCTCAGCAGCCCTGTGCTCAAGCCCGGCTATTTGCTACACCATAGACTGGCTAGCTCCATGCTCTCTGCCAGCGCTCGTGCTCAGCTCCATGCTCTCTGCCAGCGCTTGTGCTCTCCTCTCTGCCTGAAGCAGCTTGCGGCCCCCAGTCCGCTCCACCTGCAAGGCCCAGAACAAGGTGTACTTGTTCTCTGGAACCTTCTCTGATGCTGCAGTTTCAGTGAATCTTTCTGATCTCTGTTGCCAAAGTACTTTCTTGGTTCATGCCACTTTTTCTTAGTGTCTCTACCATATGATAAATTACATGTGGAAGAAGACTTTGTAAACTGTATCCTTCCTCAGTGTCAAGTGTGAAGAATTCTTTCTCCCTCTCACTAACCCTTTATCCTTTCTCCACCTACACCTTCCTCCAAGTACCTTCCACACAGTAGGAGCTCAATAAGTATGTAGACTCCAACTCCTTCCTAAAATAAACCGATTAGATAGACATGTGAGTTGTCATTTTTTAAAACACACCAAATGAAACCCCACTAAGATCCTCCCACCCGCGAGAAAAAAGCAGAATCATGATACTGTATACACAGTATACAACACTTTCACCTTCAAAAGTCCTCTGTGAAAGAAAGTTAGACCTTTGTATAGCATAGCTATAGGCTGGTTTTTGTTCAGTTCTAAGGACTGCTGAAAGTCTTCGTGGGCTGTTGCATAGTCCTACAAAAAGGAGAGTGGGGGGAAAAATAAAGTAGTATTCATTAGAAATTCAGACATTTCTTACTTCTGACTGGTCGAGAAGAAAAAAAACCAATTTATTCTGTGCCCTTTTTGGCTTTAAAGGGAACATTTCATATCCACAAATATCAGTTGAATTCTTATCCTCTTTGTTGAAATATTTGATCTCCTTAGGAAATGGATGGGGGAACCCCCCCAAAGGTTTAATTTAAATAGACTGACTCAGGGTGCCTGGGTGGCTCAGTGGGTTAAGCCTCTGCTTTCGGCTTGGGTCATGAGCTCAGGGTCCTGGGATCCAGCCCCGCATCGGGCTCTCTGCTCAGCCAGGAGCCTGCTGCTCCCTCCCCCTCTGCCTGCCTCTCTGCCTACTTGTGATCCCTCTCTCTTTCTCTGTCAAATAAATAAATAAAATCTTTATAAAAAAATAAAAATAAAAAATAAATAGATTGTCTCAACTACAAAAAAGATTATTTGTAAAAAAT
>ML105389.1:11636-24693 GCA_003697995.1 Taxidea taxus jeffersonii
AACCATGTAAATTGCTTTGTCACAGTTTCACATTCTGGGTTACAACAGATGTTGCTTTTCTTGAATTGGGACCATTTTTTTCCCTCACCCCCTTTCAAAACAAGATTTAGCATTTCAAGGCTAATCTGAAAGGTAACTTTGAACTATTAAAAACAGAGAAATTGTTGGACACAGAGTAGAGTCGTCCATGGCCTCCAGCTCTGCCCTCTGTGGTAGAAAGTACAAGCTGACCATCTAAGATTCCAGGTGTCTCATGAGCCCCTTTCTGTTAACTCCTAGCTCATTGGTCACCAACTACAGAGCAGAAGAACCTATGTCTGCAAGCTTGCTTGGGAAGCCCTTGTGATCCAGCAATGAGCTTGTGCAGGTGACAATGACAACAGAGAAGACAGTTCAGAAAGCAAAAGTACAGCAATAAGACATAATAAAATCCAAAATGGCTATCAGTACTCATGCATTCAAGCTCAAGCATTTCACCCTGAGCGAATATCCTGAAATTAGGCTTAGTTTTGTTCTCATGATACAGGTCATTTCCATCAGGTTCTACTAGGTGGTTTCCTACTCTGCAGGAACTTAGAGCCAGCAAAAAAGACAGGATTCAGGAAGGCACATCACCAGTGGCAAGAATGGCATCTCAGAAAAAGGAAAGAAGTGAATTAAAGAATATATACCTGAGAATTCAAAAAGCATAGCAGTTTGGGGTTATATTTTGGAAGGAAGAACATCCCTACCTAGTTTATTAATTCCTAGGTATATAAATGAATTATCACACCTCAGCGTAATAATTAACATGCATAATAATGACCTGAGTAACTAAAAAAAGGTTAAATTATGTTCATTAAATATAGACTTTTAGCAAGTATGAAAGAGAAAGCTCTCTCATTAAATGATTTCTGACATATATAAATGATATGCTATAATAAGCTGGAAAAATCACTCAGTAGTGATTTTATTGTCCAATAATTCCAGAGAAGGGGAATATTACTATATATATTTAAGATCACCGAAAATTACTTTTTGGATTAGTGATATTATTTTTGGGTACACAACTAGCTTTTTATCAGGTACACAAATCTTCTAAAGCTACTATATAAATCTTTCTATGAACATTTAAGTTCTTGCTTTAACATAATATTTTAATGTAACACTAGAGTAATGGAGGGAAAAAGCATCAGCACCTCCCCACAGCAGATATCACCAAATTGGCCACCAAATGCTCACCTTAAATACCAACAAGGTTCTCGTGCAGTAACAAACAAATTACAATCACTTAACCCTTATGGTTGCAATCCAAAATAGAAAAGAGATAATGAACTATATCATTAATTGAGAAAGATTTTTATTCAGAAACCCAAATTCCCAATAAAACATAAAATTCACTTCAAGAAATGGAACTGTAGAGACTCTAACTTTGCGAATACAAACACCACAAACAGTTTTTAAATTACTAAAACATTTAGTTTTTTCTTTAGTTCTGAGTTTTCTCCCCCTAAAAAGGGGGGGGGGATGTCATTTTTCCTTTAGTTGAATTATGGAATCTCATAAGGTCAGATAATTAGGTTTTCTCCTGACTGGATACATTAACAAATTCTAAAGTCCTAAGTATGGTTAATGGAAATGAAATCCTGTAGTTTACTATTAATTATGCAAACAGTAAGATGAACACATTTCATTTAAAAACATTAAAAGGAATGGTCTCCACACCCCATTCTCCACCCTATCCTGGAAGACGTGGGCTCTCATTGGCTCTAGCTGCACCTGTTCGCGAGGCTTCCACAGACATGCCCACACCTGCCCGTGCCAGCCTCCCCCAGACCCCCACAGGCACGCTTTTCTGTTCCTAAAGGAGCACCTCCTCTTCGTGTCTCCTGTCACAAATATTACCTGGTATTTTCACCATGTTACCTATGTCTCCCCCTCAAGTCCTAAGTTCCCTCAAAGACCGGTGGTGGTCACCCTTACCCAACCTACATCTCTATGTACATCTCACAAGAATTATACATAAGCGTACACACACACGCGCATGCACACTCACATATGTGCACACTTTTAGTGGTTATGAATTTCATTCCGACCATATTGTCATAGAGTTTTGCTAAAATATATCATACATATATATGGCAAACATGATGTGTGATATATTTTTCAATGAACACTGACAGTAGCACATGTCATAACCACATATTTTTATACTAAATATTACTATTAAATATTAAATCGGGAGTATCACCCAGCCCATAGTTTTCTAGTAATTTCAACCATGCTTAAAGGCATTTAGTACCTATGGAGGAAAACACAATAGGTATCAGGGAGCTTTAAAATTTACAAGTAATAAGATAATAGGGAAAAAAAATCTGAGATTTTAGTCCAATAATGACAGAGGGAAAAAGAAAACCACACTCACTTCTGCTCGCTGTTCAAATACCTCTGGACGATCTGGTTCCAAGGTAATTACTCGGCTCAGTTCGAACAGAGCAAGCTCAGCGTTCTTAATGTCCTTGAAAAGGCATTAGCTCAGTATGAGATACACTGTTCCTCAAAACCAGGTTGAATAGTTTTTCTGAAAAAACTAATAATTTAGTCACAATATAACTATGTATTTAGAAATAAATATGAACTTCGCTTCTGTACAAAAGATCTGCTGGTTTAAATAAGTTATATTATGATTATTTAACTCACTCAGGTCTACCTGCCCATCAACAGCCCGTTAGACCTGGTCACGTATCACAAGTTCCACTGCTGGTAGGACATTTTCTAAATTTAACCTATTTAAATACTGAATCAATGAGTTTCGAAGGATGAGGATATGGATGGACACCAGCATTCAGAATGATGCTGACCAGTGGCGGTGTGCAGGCAGCACAAGGCTGAGTCAGTGTCGATCAAAACCCCTAAGCCCACACACCTATACCTTAGCAAGTCTATGTAAGTTCTCTTTAAAATCTGCATGTTATTCTTATATTAAAAACAGGAACATGTTACTTTTACATTAGAAACACATTAAAATGATACAAGCAAATTTCATGTTGAGATATAATATTACAGATGAGAATTAGGAAGCAGCTTATCTCTGACCTTTACTAGGTCAACTTCAGTCATTTACGGATGTTCTCACTTCCTAACACCTCTGACCTCTGTTATCCCCAAATCTGAGCTTGTTTTCAGTCCTCTATGTCTCAGAATTATACAAATAGTATATAAAATTTCTCCAATAGGCCAGCACCCGATTAGTACAATTTTTTAAATTGGCAAAGACACGAAAGTGATGTTTCTTCCTCAATCATCATTTTATTTGAATATTTCTAATACACAATAAAACAACAAAAAAGTTCGTGTATAATGTTCTAGACTGAAAATATGGAGATCTGAGTCTTAAACTATTTTATTATTTACTACATAATCTCAGGGAATCTTCATTTTTATACTGCAGTGCCTTTATTGAGTAAAATATATTTATTATATTGGGGCGCCTGTGTGGCTCAGTCAGTTGAGTGTCTGCCTTCTGCTCAGGTCATGAACCCAGGGTCCTGGAAAGAGCCCACCATTGGGCTCCCTGCTCAGCGGGGAGTCTGCTTCTCCCTCTGTCTCTCTACCCACTTGTGTGCTCTCTCTCTCAAGTAAATAAAATCTTAAAAAATAAATTTATTATAATCTTTCCTCCATACTCCCCCCAGAGAAATAAGGAGATGCAGGCTACAACAACATACTTATCTGGGGTAAGTATAATATACGATAAGAAATAAATTTTACCAAAAAAACCCCCTTTTGTTCTTTTATTCAACCTTTAAAAATTGTGAAAGAAACAAATTCTAAGTCTTACTGCGCTATAGATGCTGGACTCCACTTTTACCAATGAATATTTCTTAGGAATTCAGTCAAGGTCTCACCCTTTCCTCGGTCTAGGTCCAGCTCATCACCAAATAAAGTTTAGGCTGGCAAAGGCTGTCCTTTTGGGAGTAGAAAGTATGGCGAGACTGACTTCCAGAAGCTCTGGGTAGAGATTGCCAGTCCCACCCCCCACCCTTCCTAGCCATGGGATCCTGAGTAGATTGTCTCCTGCCATTTTCTCATCTGGGAACTGGCGTGACACCACCACGTGTCCATCAGAGCTCAATGAACAGGGAGTGGTTCTGTCGGAACCCTGGTCCGGGTCGTGTCATGGAGGCACTATGGCAAACGGAGCTATTCCATACTCACATGTAGTCCCTTCTTTCCATAGGCTATCCCTCGGCCATAAATTGCACTAACCAGATCAGGCTCCTCCTAAGTCAGACCAAAACAGAAACACGTCAAAAACTATAAACAAAACAAAACCAAAAAAAAAAAAAAAAAATCAGTTTCTGCTTAAAGCACGTTAATGCCCCAAGTGACAAGCTCTACTTTACGCTGCCACCACATATACGTGGACACGCACAGTCCCCAACCAGAAGAGTGTGTTCTTGAAGCTCATTTGCATGAGACACGTAATAAGAGTTTTGCATTGAAAAAATAATACAGAGAACCAACATTAGGGAGCCCTGCGTTAGCTTC
Organism: Taxidea taxus jeffersonii; assembly: GCA_003697995.1. Classification (NCBI taxonomy): domain Eukaryota; kingdom Metazoa; phylum Chordata; class Mammalia; order Carnivora; family Mustelidae; genus Taxidea; species Taxidea taxus. Next base: position 16,167 of record ML105389.1, read on the forward strand.
TGTCGCATGGTTATCTCATCTAAAATCCAATCCTCCCAACAACTCTATGACCAGCGGCATCCACAATCATGTCTCACAGGTGAAACGGAGGCTCAGGGAAGTAAACGTAAGGAGTGAAGTGCTGGGTAGTGCCTCTTCCTGGATTGTCCCCTTCCCAGTCATGAAATAATTTGAAAAGGGAAGAACCTCTCAGTGCCAGCCCCATTGAGCAACAAGAAAGAGGTCCATTCCAGTCTGTTTACACCGTGTGTCAGAACAGGAACCAGACCCTTTCCGGAGACTGCCCCAGATGGACTAGACGAAACCGCCCTCTGGCCCAAGGATGGGGTCCGCTGCCCGGCCACTACCTCCCCTAACAGGTGGCATAAGCTGTCCCACCTCCTGCAAGAGATGCCTCTTTTCTACATTTAGCCTCTGCAATTTCTACCGCTTCTCTGAAGCCTTCCCCTACATTTAAGAAAAAAGACTGAACAGCCTCTGGCTATATGTTCAGGGGTAAAACTCCTGACACTGCTAAAGAATCTAACAGAACAGGGGCACCTGGGTGGCTCAGTCAGGTTTTAAGTGTCTGCCTTCGGCTCAGATCATGATGCCCGGATCCTGGGACAGAGTCCAGCATTGGGCTCCCTGCTTCGTGGGAAGGTTGCTTCTCCCTCTGCTCATGCATAAGCATGCACGCAAAGATAAATAAAATCTTAAAAAAAAAGAAAAGAGACTCTCATAGTACCAGATGAGGCAATTTATAGACTAATCTACTGTTAAGCTGCAAATCTGAGAGAGGGAGTCCGCCCGCACTGCAGAAAAAGACACATCAACGTTAATGATGAGTGAATGAGAGAGAATACAGGAGAAGATGCCATATATTGGAAAACAAAAGACAAAACAGAATCCAGTACACCTGTAGCAAGGGGCAGACTGATGCCTCACTGGCCCCAGCCTGGCCAGCAGACCAGCTCCTGGTGTACAAAAATCGGAAAAATTCAAGTAAGATCTCTGACTTCTCTTGAAAAATCCAAATATGCAACAAAGATAAGTCCACATTTTTGCATTCTTGAATGAAAAAAAAAAAACTAGAGCTAAGTACTGCCCGCCTCCTTAGATGAGGGGTGTGCATTCATCAGTGTACCGGAAGCCCACCCATCACCGCTAGGTCACAGCAACGCACTTTGCTCATCTCAGTCATTTCCCTGGCTCTACACAGTTTTGTTCGGAGTTGTAATCTATAACTTATACATGACTCGCATGAAAGGCTACATGTTATTCACTAAATGGAAAAAAAAAAAAACCAACACAAGTTAAGAGAACTACAGAGGAACAGCAATTTTATAAATAATACTTATACATGATTGTGTGGGTGAGTATATACACAGAAAAAAGGGCTCTAAAATAATAACAGTAATTTTCTGTTGGGAGTGAGATTGCTAGATGTGTTCCATTCTACTCCTACACTGCTGTATTCCTTTTCACTACTTAAAACAAACATATATACATCTGTAATCAGAAAAAAGATGTTTTAAGTAATATGCATCATACAAAAGAAATTGTTAGTACAAATAAAGATTTTATCCAAATAAGTAGTGGGAATATTTATTACAAATTACAGAAAATTTAGAAAACGAAGAAAAGCACAGAAAAAGAAAGTAAAGGGCAACTAATCATCCTGCCATGCAGAGACATTTTAAAAATCCTTCCTGGCTTGGGGGAAAAAAAAAGGCAGAGGAAGTCATTTGGAGGGAGAGGGATACGGGTACAGAGGGAGAGGAGGAGAAGGAAAAACAGCAACTAGATGACAAAATAAAGTGAAGACTGACTTCATGTGTTTCCATAGCAGTAGCACCTGCCAGGAGACAGAAGAGTGCCCGGAAGCCCCTCATCCAGGCTGGGGCAGGGGGCAGTGAGCCCACACAGCTCGTCCCCTGTGAAGACATTCTCTAGTGAGGGGAACAGCTACTCTCAGATTTTTAACGTCTCAAAATAGACTACCTAAGAAGCTTTCCACCTAAAACTAAAAAAAAAAAAAAAAAAAAAATTAAAAATTCTGATGACCGAGGGGCAAATCAGAAATAAACAGTTCTTCTACTGAAGTGGCATCTACATACACCCCATGGCCAGAGCCAGCCACCAGGTGGGGGAGTGTCATCCTCACCTCCGCATCCGACACGCCTACTCAGGAGATCCCAGCAGTCTCGCCTCTGAATACACCTGCTGCCTCTCCCCCTCCCAGTGCACCGGCCACTGCCCTATTAGACTCCTCCCTCGCCCACTTAGGCTACTGCAACCATCTTAACCACATTCCTGTTCCTCCCGTCTAGTCTCCAGACCCACACCAAGAGTCACCTAACAATGACGTTTGATCAAGTCACCCTGGCTGAATTATTCCTTGGCTCTGCAAGATCTCCAACAGCCCCACTCAAACACGTTTTTCCTCTAACCCACGGTAAAACGCATTTTACGTTGTAACCCAGTACACACACACATATATGTACATAGTGCACGCGCACGCACGCACACACACACACACACACATCAGAAGCACTAAGTCAAAGCGGGTCTTACCATTTACACTTGCAGCCTCTTTTCTATTCTAGTGTATTTCATTTTTTGAAAAGCACTAGTCTTCACTTGCCAATCAATTTCAGTCCCTACTAAAAGGCTGCAACTCACTATTGGAAAAACAATGAGATTACATCTAAATGCTTTTGTAGAGAATACTGATCATTTTCCTGCCTTACGGTTGCATCTCATCTTCTACTTTCCACCCATAATCCATACTCTAGAAATCAGCACTACTTCATAGCTCTCTGGACGCAAGATGCTCTCCCCAGCTCAGGGCACAGCCCGGCTGCCTGGAACACCCACCTGCGGCCTCGGCTCCAACACTACCTCTCCTCTGACTCCTTCCAGACTCCCCTGGAAGGTAAATAGGCCTTGGTTCCTAGTGTATGTTGTACAGACATTAGTCACTCAGTCAACAAATATTTACTTAGGGTCAGTTATTACCATGTCCGGTTCCACATGCTAGAAATACTACAGTAAGCAAAAACAAGACAGAAGGCCAGACTTGTCTTCTTGGAGCACAGCCAAAGAATCACAAATATAAATGCAAAGTTAACATCTGCAGTAAGTGCTGTAGTAGTAAATGGTGCCTTTGGAAAGTGGCATAAAGATTAGACACGATGAGGAGGGATTCCCTGAGAGATAGCCGGGCTCAACTGTGTCGGGGGTGAGGGAATCTCAGAGCATCTGCTCCAAGACAAGGCTGGAGAGGTAGGCAGGGACCTTAGTAAGGATTTTACTCTTTAACCTAAAAGCAACAGCAAGGTGTGTGTGTGTTTAAAGTGCCCGTGAATGGATGGCACGTGTGTGTGTACGCGGAGAGTACCAAGTGATAAGGCAGGAAACAGGGCAGTGCCGGTCACCTGGCAGCTAACAGTGGCCTGGCTGGGGTTTGAGCCGAGCCGTGAGAAGCGGATGGATGCCGGAGGTACTTGGAAGTAGCACAAAGCAGTGTGGAGCAGGGGGACTCGTGTGCGCCGTGGACAGCGTGCCACCCACTGGTCTGGGCAACTCCGGAACCCGACTCGGGATCCTCTCTCAGTTACGGGTCGGGGTATGTGCGGGGATCCGGGGAGGGCATGTGGTCGAGTTGGAACCTCTTAATGGCTAGAATTCCACTGAAGTAGTTCTCTTATTATTCGTTATTTCGCATTTGCACACTTGTCACCCTTGGGCACACAATATCGGGGCAATATCTTGTCGAGTTTGGCTCTGCGGCCTCCAGCACAGCACCTGACACGTTAAGTCTTAATATACAACAGTTCTTAGCCAGTCACAGACATGGGCCATTTCCGAGGCGGCTGAGGAGATCTCGATGCATGGTAGAGGCTGTCAGATCGAAGGCAGCTCAGCCTGGCCTGCCCTTCTCATAGGAGAAGCAAGCAGATGACCTGGGTGGAAACGATGGGGTAGTCATTGGTGAAGAGCCAGATCCGGGCTTCCCTAAGGTAAAGCTGTATGACGGGCGTGCCCCAGGAGTGCCTTCACATTGCTATACAAAATGTTAAACCTTTAGGAAACGGCCATTCAAAACTTTGCAACAGTCAAAATTATCTCAACACTGACAACTTCCTGAGCTCAGCCATCATTTCGGCTTGGAGGGTTCTATGTGCACCCTCCCCCCACGCCCCTGGCAGAGAGCCTACTGTGGCCCTACAGTGGCCTCCCAATTCCCCCAAGTGGTCTCATCATGACCACAGCAGCGCCTTTCCATTCTGCCAGCGACAGATAACAAGTTGCATCAACCAATAAAAGAAATAAAGTCTTGTATTTAACAACAGTAATGATACATTCTTCTATGCTATTGAAAAGAAGTTCTAAAAAGAAAGAATAAATTGAATAAGAAAACCTAAATCAGAGAATCTGATCTGTAAAGGATCGCTGTGGTTGTTATCTCAGTTATAATCTAGTGGTAAGAGTTCCTAAAAGTAGATGGTGGATTTTATTACTTTCCTTGGTTGATACAGCTTTATTATTTTATCTGTCATCGGCTTTGGACATTAACAAGAAGTCAAAACTCTTCATGAAATGTCGTAATGAACTGTATTTTCAAATAAAATCCAGTATCTATTTCTAAAAACAAATTGGGCACAGAATATCCATTTTTAAAAAATATTTTTTGAGGGGTGCCTGGGTGGTTCAGTGGGTTGAAGCCTCTGCCTTCGGCTCGGGTCATGATCCCAGGGTCCTGCTCCACGGGGAGCCTGCTTCCTTCTCTCTGCCTGCCTCTCTGCCTGCTTGTGATCTCTTGTCTGTCAATAAATAAATAAAATCTTTAAAAAAAAATTTTTTTTTTGAGGGACACCTAGGTGGCTCAGTCAGTTAAGCCACTGCCATAGGCCCAGGGTCCTGGGATCCGGTCCCACATGGGGCTCCCTGCTTGGCAGGGAGCCTGCTTCTCTCTCCACCTCCGCTGCGACTCTGCTTGCTTATGCGCTCTCTTTCTTTCTCTCTCTCTGATAAATAAATAAATAAATAACATCTTTAAAAACATAAAATGAGGAAATCTTTAAAAAAATTTTTTTTGAGTATACAAGTCTAACAATATTTACATTTTATCAAGTGTTCAGAAATTTTTTTTTACTAAAATTTTTTTTTTTTTAGTGTTCCAAGATTGTTTACCACACCCAATGCTCAGAATTTTAAATGATTTAAATGAAAACTAGTACTTCAATCTTCCAATCTTACTTACTTTATGCAAATGCAAAATCATGGTATAATAAGACAGTTACCTTACTGGAGTCATGTCCAGTTAGATGTCTCAATTCCCAAGACATCAATCTTTTTACAGCCAAAAAGGTCTCATTTACTGTCTTCCTTATACCATTTATACAGTGACTTTAAATTTTACAAATATTTATTTTTCAACCAGCAAGACTGACTTTTTGATTAAAATTCAAAAGTCACTGAATCGAAGATAAATGAACTCAAACGAGTCCCTGCACAGCACTGGTAATGAGGATTCAGGTTTGCCCAAGTGGCAGACCCACATACCTAATTACAAGAAGGATGTTTACAAATTGTATGCAGAGGCATGTTTCACATTTTGCCTGCTAATGTAAAATAAGAAACAAACACTTTTATGAATTCAGTTCTACCCAAATCAGATGAGCTCAAGGTCGCATAATTAATAACAAAGGCCTCATTCGATTTTTGCACCACTTATGTTACCAAGCCCTGCCTGGGGACCAAAGAAGCATGGCAGCCGGGGAATGTTCCACTTTCCCAGAGCACCGTCATCACTGCACTGACACAGGAGGCAGGACATGTGATGTACAGTGATGTACAGACAACACAAATGCACAAGTTTTACAATCAAAAGTTTTCAATGCAGTCTGACACATCTATTACGCTTTGAAGCTGTGTTCAGTGAGAAACCCTGAAGAGCATTTCTTTTTCCTTTATAGATAGATGTACCGCATATCCCATAGTTAAATGACTACTCAAACACAAAGCTCACAGCAGCAGAGACTGGGGATATATTGTCTGAGTTTGCTCCTCGTGGTACAGCAAAGACAAAAGGAAAGTTTCAGAGCTTTACAGCAATAGGTCATTCTGGAATGTAAGCAGCCCTCACGCACAGATCCCAATGTCACACTAAACGATGTTATAAAAATGGTGACTTTAATACAAGCCAAGCCCTCATGGTCCCAATGGTTTTCAGCTTCCTGTGAATGGAACCAGAGTCCACGCTCTGCTGCTGCATACTAGAGTTCCTGCACTGTCCAAAAGGTAGGTTTTGTCAAGTGTATGTGAACTCAAAAACCCTGAAAAGTTTGTGTACCAGGGGCTGCCACTGCAGAGCTCTAGAGGCCGCTGGCTGGCTTACAGATCAAGAGTGTCTGCGGGTGCGTGGGCCCTGCAAGGAACAGGAGGACACCCGGCGGTAGGCTCTGCAGTGATTCCTAGGGCGAAGAGGGCAAGGCCACAGGGTGGCATCTGCACACAGCAGCGGGGAGCAAACTGCCCTCTTGAACCCGGGCCATGGAAAAGCAATGCTGGGACAAAAACCAATGTCATTACCGCAAGAAACAGTTCCACTGCATTTGCCAGTGAAAGAAAAGGAAGGGTAGTCAGATGTAAAGAAGTCTCGTGCTTTTAAAATACAACCTGAAGAGACTGACTTCTGCAAAATCTGATTCACGGTACGAAAAGAAGTTTTGGTCAACTGGGGAAAGAGCACTAACTCTTCTTTGGACACCTGATATCCCCTACCTATGCAGTTTCTTGATAAGATCAGCTATCGAGAATTTGACGAAAACGAAAAGCTCTTAAATAGGAATCATGTGCATCACTTTTGAACATAAAACCTCAGTCCTGGGGCGCCTGGGTGGCTCAGTGGGTTAAGCCTCTGCCTTTGGCTCAGGTCATGATCTCAGGGTCCTGGGATCGAGTCCCGAGTCGGGCTCTCTGCTCAGCAGGGAGCCTGCTTCCTCCTCTCTCTCTCTGCTTGCCTCTCTGCCTACTTGTGATCTCTGTCTGTCAAATAAATAAATAAAATCTTAAAAAAAAAAACAACAAAACCCAGTCCCAGAAAAACAGTACTGAGTTTCTTACTAAAATTTTTGAACGGGGGCACCTGGTGGCTCAGTCAGTTAAGCAACTGCCTTCAGCTCGGGGTGTGATCCTTGGGTCCTGGGATCGAGTCCCGCTTTGGGCTCCTCACTCAGGGGAGTCTGCTTCTCCCTCTGCCTCTGCCCTTCCCCTACTCGTGCTCTATCAAACAGACGAATAAAAATCTAAAAACTTAAATTTTTTGAAAAGAATTTTAGTGTATTATCAACCTTTATATTCTATATTTTATATATAGTTATTTATAATTATATATAGTTAAATATATAATTTATATATAGTTCTATATTATAAATTTACATTTACATGTATATATGTAAAATATATAATAGTTACGTAACACAAAGAAAATGTGACAAATTTTCACTGAGCTCCATTCAGATGCCTCTAAATTTGGTCCTGTGTTTACTCCCAGGGTCATGCAAACAGGATTTTCTACCTGTGTCATGATGTGGGAAAGGCTGCAAAGTACCAAAATAAAAGGAGAGAAGACAGAAATCATGAAGAAGAGCACCAGCTGGAAAGACAGAAGCACTCTTGTTTCTTCATTAAAAATATGTTATAAATGGTCGCCCAGCTCTGTCTTCTGTGGGCCAGAAGTGCTTGAACTTCGACTGCTCCCCATCCTCTGTTCCTGCCCCGTCAACAGCTTACATCAGCAGAAAAGGAGTCCCACTTATAAACCGCACATTCTCAAAGAAAAATTTCCCACTTGAAAGCAACCCATTGTATTGCACACTGATGAACATGATCTATCAAATTTCAATATTAAGACCTTTTCTTGGCACATGATCTATCAAATTTCAATATTAAGACCTTTTCTTGGCACAAAGAGAGAAATTCTGACCTACTTTCTGAATGCAGTTCCAAGAGAAAGAAGTTTTACAACAACAAAAGGACAACACAAGGGACAGTATAGAGCCATTAAAAGCATATGATTAGAAATACTGAGAAAAGTTTACAGCATAAACTTCAGTGGAAAAGTAATACAAAATAGTAGACATTCACATTACGAAGCACAAATGCATACTTTGAAAAGGTCATAAGCAAAAAACTTCAATAATGGTAGAGCGGCAGAATTAGGAAATTTTTTATTTAGAGTTCTTTAACATTGTTACATTGCCTTCAACTGCAACAATAAAATTTTTCAAAAAGTTGAATGCATTGATAATATATTGGCAAGTTCTCATTGTTTTCTGCTATTAGTTGTCATACATTAACCAACATTTCTCCTATAAAAGTACCAAAACCTCCCTTTCAAGCCAGGGCCAAGTGTTAATTGTGCGAAGTGCTTGCTTACCTTTTTAAGTACTGCAATGCCTACCAGAAAGGTGATTTGTAAAACTACTAAGAATCTACCCTTCATGCTTTAAACACCGCTGAAGACCGTCATTCCATA
>ML105390.1:0-10315 GCA_003697995.1 Taxidea taxus jeffersonii
AAGTTTTTAAAAGAAGACTTTCAATTTGGGGCCTTGATGTATAATAAAGGTGCAAATCAAAGTCAAGTAGGTTAAAATCTTTATATATATAATTACTCTGTGCTTTAAAGAAAGCTAAGAAAGCTAAGCTTCCCATTGTTGCCTTCCTCTTCATCCTGCTCAATCTCCTATCTTGTTAATTATTCTATCATATATATTATCATGCAGGTCCATCTCATGTCCACTACTATCCAGACCAAATATCACTTATCTGATTTCCTTGCCAACAGTCTCACCCTGTTTTAATCTATACTATAGGAAATTTATCTTTAAAAAAATTATTTTATACATTATGTTTCCTAATTTCTCACTGAAAAAAAGTTTAATGGCACTTTTAAGTTACCATAAATAATGTGTCATAACCAAACTAAAGTGGCAGATAAGTCACAGGTAAAGAAACATTTAAAACCAAATGTTCTCCCATCTTATCAAGAGTTTGGGCAAAGGGGTAACATAATACCCTTTCAGTACAAATATAAACTATATGACCCTTCTGTAGAAAAATATGAAAAGCTTGTATCAAGAGCCTTTAAAAAGGTGACCAGTTAATTCCATTCCTAAATATAGTATATTTAATAATCATGTCCAGATCATCTCTCTCCCATTTCCCACCACTAACATACCCACCAAAAAAAAATACAGTGTGCATGTTACTAGTTTTATAACCTTTTCAGTCTGTTTATCCATAAGTAAAAATGGACATAAATGGACATAATACTATCTACCTCCTAGTACTGTGAAGGAAGCAAATGAAATAATGTTTGTAAAATGCTCCGTGTCTAGCACTATGTGTGACAAGCATTTACGTGATCCAAAGCGTCATGGCCAGATTGCTTCTGTCAAGTCCACAGTACCTAAAGCTGCCACTAGATGGAGATTTTACAGCTTATTTGTTCTGTTAGGAAGGCAAAAATTAGTAGGATTCTGGAAATGTGCCATCCCTTTATCCAATCTGTTACCAATCTAGTATTAGTTGTTTAACTAGCTCTTAACAGTTTCAAGAACCAAACAGCATTTAGGGCAATCATACAAAGAAAGTAAGCTACCAGGTGAAGTATTTTTTATTGTTAATCCTTTAGTTTTATATCTTTTAATTAGAGAATAGAAACAATAAAACAGCTGTTTTACTTTAATAGTCTTTCTTCTAGCTTACATTTCTAAAACCCAACAACAGTACTGCTAAAAAGCTCTAGACATTCTTGCTTTTAACAGACAATTACAGCGAAGTGGGAAAGAGCTCAAGTTCTGAAATCAGATGGATTTGTTTTCAAACTCAGCTTCTACTTAACAGCTGTGTGAACGTGGGCAAGTTATTTAACTTCTGCAGGAAAGAGATGATACTATCTACTTTATAAGAGATACAATGAAGAATATAATTAAGATACAATTAAGAATATAATACAAAGAATATAGTGTGAAGAACAATGTCTGACAGAATGTGGGGGCTCATCAAGAGAATATCTTAATTAGGAACTAAATACTCCCTTAAATGAGAAACTACTCTCTCAGATTCTCTTAAATGGACAATATGATGTTTTCTCAATTCTCTTCACTTCTTAGGTTAAGGGAACCATAACACACTGAAATCCCGGCCTTCAAAGCTAAAAATTAAACTACTGCCCAGAAACAATGAGTTCATTATCAGAGATAAACATAAACCCAACTTCATAATCCAAATTCATCTTAAATACAGCTGTCAGAATAATCCTCCTAAAATACTGATCTTTTCATATTAACATCATATCAACCTTCCTGATCCATCACTGTCTTTTGTTGGCTTATAGGATACTGTGCTCCTCTGGTTTTTCTCCACACCCTTATCTCTGATGTTGCAGTGTTAGTTCTTTCTTCAGGGTTCACTTCTCTCCCTACTTGATCTCATCCCACCTCCCTGGTGATAAATACCACTTATGTACCAAGTGTCTAAAATTTATAGCCTTAGTCCTGACTTCTCTTTTCAGCACAAGACAAATCAGCCCCCACACTCATTACTCTCAGAGCAAACTGTTATTATTCTCCTGTAGAGCACTTACAAAATGAATCTGTGTGTTTACCTACTTTATACCTATCTCCCACATCAGACTGCCCCATGAAAATAAGAACCATGTCTATTTGGCTTAACACCAAAACCTAAGCATCTAGATAGTGTCCAGATAGTGTCTGGCATAAGAACTGCATCAAACAATTTTTTTTTTTTTAGTGAATGAACAAATGAAACATATTATATAACAGGGTTTTGTTTTATTTTTTTTATAAATGCTACAGTGGAAATTAAACAAAGTACTATGAAAACACTGAAACTAGAATCATAAACCTGACTGAAAGAACTTAAATCAGCAGATTACATATCAGCTGAATAGCATTTTTATAGAGCTAACACTAGTGGTTCTTTACTCTGGTTAGAATCACTGCCAAGGTCCTTCTGCACTCAAATAAATCAAAATCTCTGAAAGTGGGGCTTAGGCACATGTATTCTTAACGCTTCTTGGAACACTGAAAAAAATTTAAAAATTAAAATTAAAAATTAAAAAATTAAATGAAAAGGCTTCCAAGATGATTCTCATCTAAGAATAAAGAGAAAGAATGAGAGACCATAAGCCAAAAAGGGATTAGTTTGAACAAATACACAGGTACCAAGAGAGGGATACCACCTGTTGAAAAATGGTATTCAATCCAGTGATGACATGGAGAAAGATAGAGGGGTATAAATGGAAAATGAATTATAAGAGACAAGTTAAGGGGTGCCTGGGTGGCTCAGTGGGTTAAAGCCTCTACCTTCGGCTCAGGTCATGATCCCAGAGTCCTGGGATCGAGCCCCACATCGAGCTCTCTGCTTGGCAGGGAGCCTGCTTCCCTCCTCTCTCTCTGCCTGCCTCTCTGCCTACTTGTGATCTCTGTCTGTCAAATAAATAAGTAAAATCTTTAAAAAAAAAAAAAGAGAGAGAGAGAGAGAGAAGTTAAGGGCAAATGATGGAGGATCTTAAATGTCTCTACAGGAAACACAGATGTTACCCTGTAGACTGGTAAGAATTTTAATGATTTTTTAAGCAAAGGAAAAAGATGCACAGAGCTTAGAAAAGTAATTTCAGGATTGGGACAGATCAGAGTAGGAAGAATTTAGAGGCAGGAAAACCAGTTAAATTATCTTAACAACCCAGATTTTAAAGATATAAGGAAATAAATCAAAAGACAGGAAAGAAGTGGTAGGGAGCATTTCTGGAGCAGAAAAGAAATTTCATGGTATCTAATTACAGGCTGAATAAAACTGGCACAGCAAGGACAGAAAGTTTCTATATGAGATAACTGTATATTTTCATACACCATTAAATGACATAAAGGACACAGTATGGGCCGATGAATTTAATAAGTTAGTTAGTGGCTTGAGAAAATCTATGTACCTTTTATGAGATCTACATGAATAACCAGAGCTGTTGGAAATCTGAACCTGGCCAGACTAACAAAGTTGTAAGTCACATGCACCTGGAGAAGAGCTGAAGTCATGAGAGAAAATATAAATCTGCTTAAAGGGACTCATATATTTAAAGAACATATGGAGGAGGGCCTCATAATAACCCTGTGAAGAAGGGCAGGCTTTAGTGTCCTGTTTCCGTTTTCTTTTGTTTTGTTTTCTCAAAAACAAGGAGAAAGAAGAAGACTGTCAAATAGTTTTAAGTGAGTTGACCAAGCAGTATAAATAGAAAAAGGCAGACCCAAGATAAGAATCCAAGACTTCAAAACATTTCCACTATAAAATTATAAAAATATATAATATGGTCCAGCATGCTTATGGATACAAGCTGCCAGTTGGTCTTCATGTAACCCATAGAGCAAAATCTCAGTCAAGTTCTTAGTTTAGTAGGGTCCGGAAATTCCATTTTTCTGGATCATCCAAGGACTCTGGAGATCCATCAAACCAATACTTTAAAAATGCAGAAGTAAAATATATATTTGTATACAAAGACACAAGTATATTCAATTACAAATGATCATTTTCTTACCCAATTACAAGAATTAATGCTGCTGCTATGCTACTCTTAAGATTCCTTTGGTGGACAACTGGAAGTTGTATGAAATGTATACTAATTTTGTGCTTGGAATCTTAAAAACATAAACTTTCTTAAGAACTATTCTCACTCCTTAAAAGACAAAAAGCATCAGGCAACTAACTGATAATGGATAAAATGAAGCAATAAAGATAAATGTGGAGACTTCTAAAGCTCCAAAGACTATTCACAGTAAGGGAAGGCTGCAAGGATGTGACCAATATAATGAACTCCAACTTGCCAAAGAATAATAGTTAATGTCTCAGGTCAGTGTTCACGGAGCTGAATTCACAATTAAACATTGCCCATTAATATATATGAGTTAACAAATCAAAGTTTTCACAAATCTTTTTCTTAAATCACTCTTTTAAAGGTAAAGACAGAAATTAACAAAAATATTTTCAACATACCCTAACTTTACAATGGGATAAGAGCCCCCACATTGGCTGTGCACAGGCCTCAAGTTCAGCAGCAAAGGCAGCATAGTAGGTCTGAGACTCAAATTCCACATGCTCATTTAGTTCTCGCTTGTTTAAGTTCATACCTTGCAAAAATTAAAGCAGATATAAACTTTGCCAAATGGAAGCAAGTATTCATATTAAAAAATCAAGTAAAATACTTCCTAGTACCAAACACTCAGTGCACACAAATGGCATAAATGACACTGTATGTAGATAAATAAATAAATAATTTAAAGTAAAATAATCTAGTTCTTTTAGAGGTTTTTACAAACTAGGTTTTCTTAGAAACATTTAGTGAATTGTCTCTTATATAACATAATTGAATATGTTTAATAAGAAAGTCAAAACTATTTTAATTGATGCTATTTGAAATTTTATGGAAGTGTTATAAATCTTTCTTGAAGAATTAGAAATTTCTAGATTAATGATTTAAAGTGCAAGATTTACACTCCTGTTTCCTTTTTAATAATTTGGTATTTTTCATAATTCTGATATATTTTCATGAACAACATGATTAAAGTACTTACAAATATTAATTAAAATGAGACATTTCACATGTAACCTGAATGATGTGCTTTTACCTTTTAATCAATATATTAGATCGTCTTGCATTAGGCATTTTGTAAACTAAAAAAATTTTTTAAAAAGTAAAATTCATACCTTGAAAGAAAGATACAAAGTTCATCCATGTAACTAACAAACCATGGTCCTCCAAAAATCTCTTAGCCACACTTTGATGAGAAAGGATATTAATAAAATCACTGACAAGAGGCCAGTAAGTGTTATTCTTCAGTAATGCTTCTCCACAGTTCACTACCACATGTAAACTATTTTCTTCATCTAAAACAGACACACACAACCCAGTAATAAATAAGTTTTTAAAAAACGAAAACTTTACCAACGATACACATTATATACATTAGAATCAGGGATATCTAAACTCCAGCCAGACATATGGTGTGTTACTTAGACTCTGAATCAATTTCCCCATCTATAAAATGGGGGAAAGACACATATCTTAAGGAAATTAAGTGAAGCATTAACATAACACTAAGCACATCATTATAATAATTATGACCACATGTCTAACATATTACATGATATTGAGCTAGCTATATATTTATAAAACATTATTTTCCTGATTTTAACAACATAATGTAGTATCTTCGATTCTAATCAATAAAATATTTTATCCCTAGATTAATCTCATTCCATCTTATCAAACAAATCTATATGTGATGTATAATTGCTTTCTTCTACTCAAAAAACATGTAAATATAAATTTTTACCAAGTACAGTATTCCAAAAATGAAAGATACACATAAACTTAAGCCTTTAAAAAAATCCTCAAAGTTTAATTATATTATTGTGAGTGGGGAAAGATTAGGTATGTACAAATCCTAACTATTAGAAGCTACAGCATATATGCATTAGCTCTCTTTACCTACTCCAAATTAACTAATTCGCTGGACAAATGAGCCCCCATCCCTAATGTAAAACGTACTAATACCCATACTATACAGAACGCTCAATGCTATTAACCTACTACCTAGTACATAAGCCAAGATATACGCTTATCCAGAGTCCATTTTTGTTTCTGTTCACACTGTTCATTATAAAATTTAAATTAAAAGTACATAAACTGATGAAATATAAATAAAGACAGGTATTACAAAAACTGGATCATAAGCTTTTGAGAAACAATAAAAGTGTCTAAGAAAATGCTAAAAAATCTTAGAGAAAAATCATAAAAACCTAGAATTTTGCACTCAGATTGCTTTATACGATTTTTTGTTTTAACTCCAAAGAAAGTGAAACTGGAAATCACAGATGATGCTTTATAGAAGTGATGAGGGAGAACTCTAGACATGGAAACCAAAACTTAAAAATGCTTTGCCCAAAATTAACAGATTAGAGAATGAACAAGCATCTCTGTTATTTTAAGTTAAAATGCACTGTTTAATACATATTTCATTTTTTTTAATGATAACTCACTTCAACCAACTTTTTCAACTAACCATCTACTTGTAAAACTCATCAGTGGTTTTTACTGAGTGGTGGCTCAGTGGGTTAAGCATTGGCCTTTGCCTCAGGCCCTGATCTCAGGGTCTTGCCCTGGGATGGAGCCACCACTCAGTGGGGAGTTTGCTTCTCCCTCTCCTTTCACCCCTCCCTGCCACCGGTGTGGACTTTCTCTCTCTCTCACAATTAATTAAACAGTATCTTTAAAAATAAAAATAGTCTCATCAGTGAAGAAGCTTCTACGGTACTTCTTATTTTTCATACATTAAATTTAGGTTTCAGTCCATGAAATTATTTTACCCAACTCTTAAATTTAATAGTATGTAAGAACAGGACCCACAAAGTTAAGTATGCTCTCTTTTAGTGCCTCTCAATAGGAGAGAGGGTGTAACTGAATGAAGAAGTGGGGCTTCTACATACCACGTACACCTGAGATTAGAAAGCCATCTCTGACTGACAACTACTGCCACCATGAGTTGGTGAGCAGTTGATATTAATGGGACAGTGCTCGGTGATGATGGAATTTTAAAATTTTTAAACACTGAAAATCACTATTTAATTGAAACCAGAAGATGGATAAGCAGAATAAAATTAATCAAAATGACTATTTTCCTGGCACTGCTGTAAATACTACTGTTCTTGTGAAAAACACCTTGGAACTTTAAAATAAAGTGACTAGGACTTCTATTTTTCCCCAACTGAGATTCACTCCTCAACAAATATTTATTCAGCACTTACTGAGGGCCAAGTATTCTTTCAAGTTCTGAGAATAAAGTGGTAAATAAATCAAAACTTATATAGTCTCTCCACTGAGATTAATATAAGACAGAGTGTGATTCGGCTACCATAGACAAGAAGTCGTAAGAATAAATACAGCTAGTCTACAATTCAGGAAAGGACTCTAACTTAAGAAGTGATGTCTAAACTAAGACCTACAGAATGAAGGAGGAATTAGGATCAGCCAAATAAACCAGGGATGGGAGAGGAAATGGTATTGTAGGTAGAGGAAGCAATATAAAAAAAAAGGAGGGAATCTTGGGACAAAGAATGCAGAGGATGGGTGGCACAAATGAAGCCAGAGGGCCTTAAAAATCAGCTTCAAGAGTTTGGAGTTCATGCAAAGAGAATGGCAAGCCACTGGGTAGGGCTGAGAGACAGGGACATGATCAGAAGTGTAGTGTGGAAAGTGACTAAAGGACGGTGATGATGGCTAGTGGTATGAGGCCTTGAGATGCCAACGGCTTGAACTATGGTGGTGCCATGAAGATGTAAAGATGAAAAGAAACAGCTATTTAAAGATGTTTAGAAGGTTCAAATGACAGACTTGATAATGTTCATTATATCTACAAGGAGCATGAAGAAGTCAAAAATGACCCCTAGGTTTTTAAGTTGGGCAGCTGCATAGGTGGTTGACAGTGATACCAAAACACACACTTGTGTACTCATATATGCATACATATATACACACTCACAAACACACAATAATAGAAAAGAAGCAAGCTTGATGGAGCGATAAGAAGGAATTTTTGGTGTGAACATTGTGTTTGAGATACTTGCAGACATTCAAAGAATAAAGCTCAATAAACAGTTTGATATGCAGGACAGAACAATCTGGGATTAGTACATCTACAGACATTCCTATGGTTATTCAACATATGGCTTTTGGGGGTTTGGGGGTAGAGTTTTTTGGAGGTTTTTTTTTAGCTTTTTGTGTGAGAGAGAGAGAGTGTGTGTGTGTGCGAGAGCATGGGGGAGAGGGGCAGAGGAAGAGAGAGAAAGAGAATCTTAAGCAGGTTCCATACCCAGTGTAAAGCCCACCATGGGGCTCGATCTCATGACTCTGAGATCACGACCTGAGCTGAAATCAAGAGTTGGATGCTTAACCAACTGAGCCACCCAGGCACTCCTGCAACATATGGTTTTAAGTTTCTGTTTTACACAGATTGTTTCATAAGACAAATTGTAAAATTTCAGGGATATGAATAGTTATATTTAGAATCACAAAGTAATACGGTACAGAAGCAAATATAACAAAGTAAAAGTGTAAGGTAGGGATCGCTTACTACTAGAGCCTTTTTCCTTTTAATCTTTAGCTATTGCTGTAGCCCTGTGAATTCTCACTGTTATCAGCTTCTATATTTACTAATAGTATAGACAAAATTTTCAAACACTGTCTAATGAAAATTTCTGCAAAAGCTAGATAGATTTATTTAAAAAACAAAAACAAAGTATAGAGATCCTATTGTAATATCTGTAGCTAGTTATAGGTAGTTCAAAATATTTAAAGCCCATCTAATACTCTTGATGTAAAAACAGGAAAGTTTATGGTGCTTTTAGAAAGCCAGTAAATATGTATCATGAAACATAATGCTACTTTTAAAAGAGGACTAAAAGACCATGGGAGCTAAAGACCATTTTAGACCTTGGCTTAGAAATAATGTAATTTACTGCTGGAAAAAATACATTTATATTAAAGATCTTAGCTATGCTACCACCAACTACTTAGCTTCCAGAAAATTCAATTTGTGTAAGAATTTCCAGAACAGACTACCTGCATTAGAAGGGAAGTACATACAGAAAGCAAAAATAAGACTTTGCAGTATGATTTTAGAAAATATGGGAAAAGTGAGAAGAGCAAAGATACGAGGACAAAGTGCCAAAAAACACCAACATCAACAGGAGAAGCAGAAAAGAGCTTTGGGCCACAGAAAGAACAGACAATCCACAGTGTGAAATGCTGCTGGAAAATCAGTGAAGATAAGGTCCAAAGAGTGGCCACAGGTTTCCCCATCATGTATGTCATGAAAAGGGTGATCCTATAATTTATAGTATAAAATGGGACACTTTTGAGAGTAAAGGAGATTGTATGAATAACTGCCAGAACAACAGGATTACTTGGAGCCATTCTGGGAAAAGTAGAACATGTGACCAGTGGAGTCACAAACAATTTGAGAGAGAGTAACAGAATGAAGGAAGTGGACACTAGACTGAAGTTGGTTACTAAGTGACTAAAAAGCAAGGAAACAAACATAAACTCTTTGAGGAAATCTGGCTACAGAAAAAATATGAGAATGAAACACATCTTCTCAAACATTCTTCCTGACGCTCCCTGGTGGTCTAGTGGTTAGGATTCGGCGCGCTCAAACATTCTTCCTTAAAGATCAAGTACAAAGAGTATATAACTAATAAGCACAGCTAAACCATTTAGTCAAGAAAAAAGACTCCAAATGCTTTCCAAAAGAGCAGATCCTTCTAACTTTTGAAAGTTTTCTAGTTTAGGGGGGTCTGGGTGGTACAGTCAATTAAGTATCTGACTCTTGATTTCAGCTTAGGTCATGATCTCAAGGTCATGAGACAGAGCCTGGCATTGGGCTCTACACTCAGTATGGAGTCCACTAAACACACTCTCTCTCTGTCCTGCCCCACCTCTCTTTCTCTCTCAAATAATATCTTTAAAAATTCAAAACAACTTTTAAAAATTAAAGTTTTCCAGTTTATAAATTAAAAATACTCTTTTTGTGAAAAGTCCTTCTCTAAATATATAATTTGATATATAAGAATACCATTGATACAAATGAATTATGATAGATATATTTCAAAAAAGGACAAGCAATACATCTAATATATGTAGCTGAATCTTCAAAAAAAAAAAAAAAGGGGGTCATCTTATGTGAAAACAGAAAAGCTATAATACAAAGCACCTTTTAAATTTTCCTTTAAAAAAGTAAAGAGAGGGTGCCTGGGTGGCTC
>ML105390.1:15315-26633 GCA_003697995.1 Taxidea taxus jeffersonii
CCTTTCAATAATTCAATAATACTGACATCATCAATCCAGGTTTCTACAATCTCCATGGTATATAAATAATAAAATACTTAATCCTTATATTTAAATAGGAAGCAGTTACTAAAAAAATAAGTAATTACTTGCCCTTAACATAAGCCATTTATCTAAAATTTCTAAGATTCAAAATAATTATCCTACAAGAGCAATATTTATGGTATTTATACTAATATTAATAGTAATAATAATTTTAAGCTAAAAACAAAATATTAAAGCCATAAAGCCCAAAGTTACTGAATCTTTTCATTTTTAGTTTTTAGAGAAAAGGGGGAAATTGTTATAGGATTCAATAATTTATTTCTTTAAAATTATTCTTCATGAAATGAAATACTAATTCTTCTATACTAATCAGAAATACTAATACTAATTATTCTTCATGAAATGAAATACTAATTTTGCTACAGGAAGTAATTACTAATGTATTGCTTACTCTAGTATATACAGAAGAATTTACTTCTTATCTGGTAAGAATATACCAAGAAAATTATAAATAATGTTATACATTCTTACTTGCACTGGACTCAAGATGCCCTTCTTCATGCATAGGGGAAACAGAAAATGGATGCCCCTTTTAAATAAAAGGATTCAAAAAGGGATAAAATTACTAAACGGCCAATTTCTAAGCTACCCCTTAAGGGCTGCTTTGTCTCCTGCTAATCTCTGCAACCTTGCCACACTGAGTCAACAGAAAGGTCTCAACAGGTATATAATGAACTGAATGTTTTTAATACTTTGGCTTTTTCTTTCTCTCACCTTCTCTAGTGTCTTTCCCTTAAAAAGAACTACAAAATTCTGACTTCATCTTTGTTGGAGCAAATGATGTTGGGCTTGGGCTACTGCTCTGGATTATCAGGTCTACTGTAAGGACATTTAAGAGGATACAGCAAATGTCAACTGTGAATGGATGGGTTCAGTGATAATGCTTACACAGGACTAGAGTTAAATGAAGGATTTTTAAAAATAATATCACATACGACAAAATACCCATGTATAGCCCTAAATCAAATTATAGTTCAAGTTGTCTTGTAGAGTAACCTTGAAGCATTTTTTCAGTTAACCCTACCTCAGTCTCACAGTTCTCCTATTATTGAGTAATGTGGTCACACCACATCTCCTCAGGTCATGGATCTAAAAATGTTACAATAAGGGTACCTGAGTAGCTCAGTCAGTTAAGCTCCAACTCTTGATTTCGACTCAGGTCATGATGTCAGGGTCCTGAGATTTAGCCCTACTTTTGGCTCTGCACCCAGTGCAGGGTGTGCTTGTCCCTCTCCCTCTGCTCCTTCCCCTTTTAGCATTCACACACTCTCTAAAATAAATAAAATCTTTTTAAAAAATGTAACAATAAGCAGGCCATCAATAAGCATGCCATATCTCTCTTGATACTTCTTTAAAACATTCTGATTTTAACAGGCTTGAATCAGTACTTATTAGATATAACTTTAACCCAATTTTTCTGTTAATAATTAATAACCCATTATTTTCAGAATAGTAATTTCATTATTCTGGAGATATTACGATTCTAACTACAGAGAGGCAAAAGTTATGTCCCAATTTCCTAACTCCCTTTCAGTTTGCCTTTGGTATAAGCAATATTTAACAGCAATAAAAATATAAATACAATTATACTATACATCTCAGTGGAAACTATTTATTCTTTATTTTCTAAATCTCAAAATTTTCTACTTATAAAACAGAAATCTCTTCCTCCTGAACTAGAACACTCCCAGAATATAACAATGATTTTAAAAATAGAAATAAACAAATCTTGCAAGAAATGAGGTAAAATATATTCAAAGGCACACACTGGCAGATTCAAAGCCAAAAAAAATAAAATTAAGGCCCAAGTGAATGAGGTGACAAAATTATATTCTAATTTTGAATATAACCCATAGCATATTACTGATGTCAGTTTAATTCTTACAATTCATTTAGCACTAATATGATTAAAAATTTTAGACTACCAAAAAAATAAATTAATTAAATCCTCAGATAAGTGTTCACACTTCTCCGAGATATTTACAAAACTAAAAAACCTTGTAGTATTAGCCTTAGAACTCAGTTATGACTCTGCAAGTCTGCATTTGCCAAATGAAAGCCTAAAGCTACCATAATTATTATATATTGTATATTTAAAAAGGTATTCATTTTTTAAAATAAATAATGCAAATGAACCAGAAAAGCTATAGCTTCTACTAAAATGAAAATAACTGCAATTGTATATGATTTCATTTTTTCATCGCCAAATAAAAAAGAAAAAGCCCACAGTACCTTCACTGTTATTGTTCTTAAAATAAGTGATGTCATTTCCCCCAAGATATTTAAAACATGAGTGATGTGCTTTGTGTTATGTTATGGAGATATGGTTAGAATGCTTCCATTAGTTATGTATAATGACATATTTGCCTTTAAAATCTGGATTTAAATTGTCACGATTTTTAGAATGTCTAAACTACCTTAAGCCAAACTGTAAAAAAAGAGATTTTTGAGCAATCAGTATGTGGTTCAAATGTATGAGTAACATAAAAATTTTCATTAGACAGCAGAGTCCAGGATCCATAACTCAGGAGCTCAATAATCTCGGCCATGTTAGCTGAAGCCCTACAGGCCCGTTTCTTAATCCTTAAAATTTAGGTTTAGAGACAAGACAGTGAATGTGGCACAGTGCTTCAACCTCTTGCCTATTATTATCTCTTTTATTTTCAGCTCACTTTCAAACCATTGAACCAAATTCTTACAAAAACTAAACCAATCCTTGGACTTCTGTTATCTTCAAAAACAACTACCACTTTTTGAAAACAGAGGTTCTACTAATTCAAAAAGCCATTTCTTCCATGCACATACTTAAAGCAAAAATGGTAACTGATCAAGTTTTAAATCTCTCTAGCACTTCTCACCAGTGGAGGAAGAAGAAAAGATAATCCAATCTCAAATATGAAAAAAAAAAAAAAAGGAATAAAATAAGCTTCAATTTTAAGTCTCCATAGAAAGTATCTTCACCCAAAGTTTGACCAGACTGAAAGAAAACAATGACCTCTCACACCATATCAAGTATTTTTTTAGACATTTTTTTAGACAAGTATTTTTTTAGACATTGTGTCAAAATCCAGCAGATTCAGGAAAAGCTCTTTCTCTAAAACTGAAACTCAAGTATGTACCCAAGAGTCCACTTCAACTCAGATGTATGTCAAGGACTCAGGTAAACACATAGACAACTCTCGTAAGTCAAAGGCCAGGTCGCCATATGAGTTCTAACTTCCTTCAGGCATCACAGGTTCCCTGCTAGGCAAGGAAGAAGGGGAACATGTGTGCCTGGACCACAGATCAAATTTCATGCCCTTTGCTAGTGTGGAGCCAAGGGCAGGCCACCCCAAGATAGACTCCTTTGGTATAAAGATGAGGAGGTTCCTCAAAAAAATACACACAGAAATACCATGTGATCCAGTAATTCCACTACTGGGTATTTAACCAAAGAAAACCAAAACACTAATTCAAAAAGATATATGCACCCCTATGTTTACTGCAGCATTATTTACAATGGCCAAGATATGGAAGTTTCCATCAACAGACAAATGGATATGGAAAATGTGGTATATATACACAATGGAACATTAGGCACCCATTAAAAAGGATGAACTTGTCATGAGACAATATGATGGACCTAGAGGATATTATGCTAAGTGAAATAGTCAAACTGAAAAAGACAAATACCGTATGATTCCACTCATAAGCAAAATCTAAAATATATATATAAATATATGCATGTAAATATATATGTGTATACACACAAACACATACAGAGCAGAATCAGACCTATCAATACACAGAACAAACTGATGATTGGGAGATAACCAAAAAAGGGTGAAGGAGAGAGGGAGAGACCAACCTGCAATTATGGAATCAGTAAGTCCCAGGAATAAAAAGCTGACCATAAGAAATACAGTCAGTGATCCCGCAATACTGATGGTACAGGACAGATGGTAGCTACGCTTGTGAACACAGCATAACGTAGAAACTTGACAAATCACTAAGTTGTATACTTGAAACTAATGTAACTTTGTGTGTCAACTATACCCAAACAAAAGCAATCAAAATCCAGCAGATTCAGGAAAAGCTCTTTGCCTTCCCCATCAACAACCTAAAAAAATTCAGATAGAGGACCTGCTCCAGAAAGAGAGCTATCACCATAGATAACTACATTATGATATAAACTAAGTATGGTAGACAAGAAGGAACCTAGCAAGACCTGTGTCCCACTGTTTCTAAGAGGCCCAGCAAATCTTTACTTATCAAATATTTACTCTTTTTCATCTTCCTGTGATTTGCATGTCTTCCCTTTGAAGTTCCAGACCCTTACCCATTTCTCCCTAGTTCAGAATCACCTATATACTTTATTTTGCCCATTTTGGGAATTTCCATATCTATGTGAATTCCCCATACGTATACCATTAAATTTTATTTTCTGCTGTTAATCTGTTTACTGTCATCTTAGTCTGGCTAGAAGGATCTTCAGCAGTTCCCAACACTAGGAGCCCCAAGTTAAATGCAGCAGCATAAGTAACTCTGAACAGACTTGCAAAATGAGCCTCAACTGAAACTGCCTGCTTATTCCACCTTTCTAAGCAGTTGTAAATGTTCCACAAGATACACTCAGCAACAGAAATAATAATTAACTTCTTTTCATCAAAATAATAATTCAGCCTCTGGAGACTCTCTAACAGACCATACTATCTTAGGATATAGACCATGTTAAGATCTGGAAATCCATGGCAAAAAATCCAGAGCACACAGGCTGTCAACGAGTAACAAGTACTCTAGAAAATGTTTTAGTAAGGGTCAAGAAAACAGTGATAAACAGCTTAGGCTCTGGGATTTGAATTAAGGATTTCTCATTAGTTGTGATCTCTAACGTGCCTCCATTTCCTCATTCATAAAATAGTAAAAATAATAATAACAATAATAATAATAACAATAATTACTGTTTTGTATGGTGACTTTAAGAATTAAATGAAACAACTTACGTGAAATACCTGGCACTATGTCTAGCATGAATAAAAAGATCAATAAATATTCTTCATTATTATCACTAATCTAGTCCCTTACTACAGACATACTTACTTCCTCCTTTGAGCAAACATACTGAGCCCTTACTGAACCCTTTAAAAAGTGCCACTTTTTATTCTCTCCCACCTCTCTCTCTCACCATCTCTCCATACTTAGCTTTTTCACTGTAGAAACTACATAGCCCACATTATAAGAAGATGTAACTCAATCTAAACTTTATACCAAAAACACTAGATCCAAATCAAAGAATCAATGAAAAGATTCACTTTTTTAATGGCTCAAATATAATAATGCACATCTTATGAAAAAAAAAAAAAACCAAATTCCAATAGTAAGGGTTTCGTTTGCTTTTGAGGTCCCCCACAATCACCCCCCTAACATACTTTCTCCATTATTAGACAAATGTAAGAACATAACTCTCCCTTCAAAATAGCTAGCCCACCAAGTGTTCTTAATGATTAAACATTTTTAGCTTTTTTTTAAATTTTCATTTAAATTCCAGTTAATTGAGGCGCCTGGGTGGCTTAGTGGGTTAAAGCCTCTGCCTTTGGCTCAGGTCATGATCTCAGGGTCCTGGGATCAAGCCCCGCATCAGGCTCTCTGCTCAGCAGGGAGTCTGCTTCCCTCTCTCTCTCTGCCGGCCTCTCTGCCTACTTGTGATCTCTCTCTCTGTCAAAAAAATAAATAAAATCTTAAAAATAAATAAATAAATAAATTCCAGTTAATTAGCATACAATGTCACATTAGTTTCAGGTGTAGAAAAGAGTGATTCAAAAACTTCCATACACCACCTGGTGCTCATCACAACAATTGCACTCCTTAATCCCCCATCACCTGTTTAACCCATCCTCCCACCTACCTCCCCTCTGTTAACTATCAGTTTGTGTCTGTAGTTAAAAAATCTGTTTCTTGTTTTTCATTTTTAGCTTTTTACACACAGAGAAAATTAAATATAAATACCTTTGGTGCTACTGCTTAGCTTGACCCTCTTTCTCTTGCCCAGACCTTGACTCCCATCCTGATCCTCCTGGAGGAAAACAAAATTAGCATCATATACAGTCCTATTCATGAATGTATACATTTTACATAAAGTAGAAATATGTTTATAAATTACATTAAATATGTAACACAGGCATGCTTACGTGGTATTAATCAACACATTTCATTTTTATGTATAAACCGTAATAAAATTTTTTATTTTAAAATTAGCATTATAGGAGCACATGAGTGGCTCAGTGGGTTAAAGCCTCTGCCTTCGGCTCAGGTCATGATCTCAGGGTCCTGGGATCGAGCCCCACATCGGGCTCTGCTCAGCAGGGAGCCTGCTTCCCTCTCTCCCTCTGCCTGCCTCTCTGCCTGCTTGTGATCTCTATCAAATAAATAAACAAACTCTAAAAAAAAATAAAATTAGCATTATAATATATAATGAAAATCCTTGGTATTAAAATACAAGAGCTCTTAAATTTAATCTGTGCTTTTAAAGAAAGACTTGTAAAACTGGAAAATGTCAAAATAAAAAATTTCCTATTAAAAAATGTTTCCTAACCTTATAAATGTAACATCAAATGCACAAAGAATATAAACAGGAGGAGGGAAGCAGATGAGCATAGGAAGAAAGGAAAGCAAGGAATGAGGGCTAAAACAAAGAATAGAGAAAAGGCTCTGAAGGACCTGAGAGAAAAAATGAGTTCAAGAAATCAAATCCTGAAAATTAAATATAGAACATTAAAAGCTAAACTTGACAGTTAAAAAAATAATAACAACAAATTTTAAGATACTTGGGGGGGGGGGAGACCCAAGAAGGAAATACAGGCATTTCTGCTTATATGTGATAAATTCATTCCTGAAAAAAACTCACATGAAAGATAACAAAGCCTAGGGAGAAAAAAAGATGAGGGGCAGACCATTCACAACCTATTCAAGTTTGTAACCAGAGAAGTAACAAAAGCAATAATCGTTCTCTGGAGATATCATTTGGATGCCCAGACAAACATCTTGCAGTGGTTTGAGGCTATCTCAGGGGATGTTAACACAGCATCACAACAACAGAATGGGAACTTAGCCAGCTAAGAAAGCACAGAGGGAAAAGGAACAGAGGAAGCAACAGCCTGCCTCTCCTGCAACCAATGTGAAGCTGGAGGTGTGCCTCTTGGGGACGGAGCCCTGGATGCAAGAGCTCATTTCTAATTTTCTTTAAATGTTGCTGAAAAGGTTCCTGTTGTCTTCGCAGCAGAATTCACGTTTTTTCCCCTCCAGCTGAAGGATATGATTCTATGCCCCATTATCCTAGCTCTCCTGAACTAGGAAAGACTGCATTGGAATCCCAAACCTCCATGTTATACTGACATCTTTTTCCTATTTTCCAAACATATATGAGCCAGATGATCTTATAAAGACATGTGCGGTAGTTTGTTGTACTACAATGGTGTTGTGCTGTTGGTGGCAGTTAGAACTGTGATACAAATTCCCAGGTACTTTCTCAATTACAGGCCACCAAATCTCCAAAGCAGAAAAGTAGCCTTGGCTTCATGCTACTGTTTTATCAACTAGTATGGCTTCCTCGGCCTACATACCATAGCCTTAACTTCAGGCTTCTGGCAAACCTAGCATCCATCCTCAGGGCTGCAGTTTTCCAAAGACACCATTTAGCTCTGTTCAATTAGCATTTTACCCAGCACTTCCATATGCCCTCCCTGTGAATCCCCACCTTTGCCAGTCCTCTCTGACCATCTACCACCTGGCAGCAGTACTGACAGTCAAACTACAATCTCCTCTTCTATCACCTTCTATTTCCTTTGGAGTAACTTGCCAAAATGAAATTTGGAGGCTTAAGAGACAAAAAACAGACACAAGAATATAAAATCATGACACAGGCTCCAGAGGGTTCTAAAGTGTGAGATCTAGCTATCAGCCATTTGTGAAATTGTTCTCCCAATCCTCAGAGAAAAGACAAATTTGGGGGGAAAAAAAAATCTATAACCCAGGCTAGGATTACTTCATAATTTCAAATACAAACTCCCTATAAAAAGAGTATCCTTGATCAAGCAATGGTCATGGCATAACAAAGTTCCATAAATTTCCCAACCTTACTTACAGTCTAAAAGACAAGTAAAATTAACCAAGCAAAGGAGAGGAAAGCCACTCCAAGAAAAGACAGTATGAACAAAACCACAACAATGACGTCTGAAAACAGACCAGTGAGTTGGGTTTCACATCATGGTAGATTACCAAATACAGCTAGGAAGGGAGATTAAAGGAAGGGTGGGAAAAATGCATACTCTTGTAGTTTTTCTGAATGGCCATTTGTCAGTACACATATCAAAAGCCATTAGGTATATTTATCATTGCAACAGAAGTTTTAGTTATAGGAATTTATCCTAAAGAAACGGCAAGTGAATAAAGACTAGATGAATAACTATTTATCATAATGTTACATATAACAGCAAAATAAAAGAAACTTTGGCTTCCAACAGCAGGGGATTAGGTAAATAAATCATAGCATACCTGTACTCAAAGGAAAACAATGCTAGAGCTCTATTTTCATTGCGACCAGATATTTCTTCAAAAACCATTATTAAAATTAAAAACGCATGCTATATAGAATTGCATAAAGAGTATGAAACCATTTAAGTATTGATAACATACGCACACAAAACCTGTTAAAATATATTCCTTATGATGTTTAAAACTGTCATTAGTGAGAAAAGCAGGTTAAAGAATAATAGCATGTATAGCATGAAACCATTAAAATATACTACATATAGGGGCGCCTGGGTGCTCAGTGGGTTAAGCCTCTGCCTTTGCATCAGGTCATGATCTCAGGGTCCTGAGATCGAGCCCCGTATCGGGCTCTCTGCTGGGTGGGGAGCCTGCTTCCCCCTCACCCCCCGCCTGCCTCTCTGCCTACTTGTGATCTCTGTCAAATAAATAAATAAAATCTTTAAAAATATATATGTATACTACATATAAAATCTGTTAGAATACAGATGTCTACAATAAGCCACTTCTAAATGATAGAGTAACATATAATTTTATATTTTGTTAACATTTTCTATTTATTCAACTATGAATATGGATTATAGTTTTAAGTTAATAAATAAATTTTAAATATGGTTCTGATTTCCAATCCTGTGACAATCTGCTCAAGATAATTGATTACTACTCTATCTATTACAAGTCCCACATTTTGTCTTGAGAAAAAACAATACTTCTAACAACCAGAAGAACTCCCAGTGGTGGGAATTTCAGGATTAAGGAAGATGAAAATACAGTTATCATAACCACAAGGCCACACCCAACCCTAAATCCATGATAGTAAGTTTTAGTTCTTCCCTCTTTATCCATGAAAAAGCAGCAGAGAGGGTGGTGGGGTTATGGACATTGGGGAGGGTGTGTGCTATGGTGAGTGCTGTGAAGTGTGTAAACCTGGCGATTCACAGACCTGTACCCTTGGGGCTAATAAAACATATGTTTATAAAAAAATTTAAAAAGCAGCAGCAGAGAAAGAACCCTCGGAAAAAAATCATGGTCCAATGAACAAGGAAGGAAATAAATCAAGTACAACCTCAATCCAGAGAGCATTTGTGCTGCCCAGAGAAACACTTTCGAAATCTTAACTAATCCCTGGGCAGGGAAGTGACACCTTACCACATGTGTTTCAGGCACAAAATAGGTATAATGTCCAAAATGAGATAAGATCCCAAAAACCCATTCAAACTCCTAGCCTGTAAAATTTACAACCAAATTAACCTTTCTTATTTTATGAATTTACTAAGCAAATGAAAAAAATATGACCTCCATAAAAAGAAGTCGGTAAATTCACAGATGGCTAAAATAATACTCAAAGGCTGTTAATACAGAATATATAAGGCCAAAAGGAATATTTAACATATCCAGTTATAAAAATAAAATCCAAAGATCTTGAAGACTAGAACAATAAAATAAAACATAGACTTAAATAAACCACTATAATCTGATTGTTTACTTTAAATCAACTTTACAAGTACAAAGCAGAGAGGGACCTCTAGCTTGTCAACTGTTCAGTGCTGGAGGGATGGAAGGGTCAAAACCTAGGCATTTCATTTTTGACCACTGGGTTCCTGCCAACATCTAGGATAAATGCTAAAAGGCCAACAAAAAAAACTGGACTTTAACAAACAGTATGCTTATCAAACGATAGCCCATGTCTGTGTATTGAATCAAATCACACACTTAAAAGGGAGTGAATAGATTAAAAAGGCATGTACAGCAGAAAATATTAAATCACTAAAGCTAAATATTTAAGGAGGTGTCTTATGGCAGTAAAAACAAAAATTTTTCAGGGACAACTGTGTGGCTCAGTCAGTTAAGCATCTGCCTTTGGCGTAGGTCATGATCTTAGGGTCCTGAGACCAGCCCTGCATAGGGCTCCCTGCCCAGCGGTGTGGTCTGCTTTTCCCTCTCCTCTGCCCCTCCCTGCTGTGCTCCAGATGGCATACATATGCACTCCAGCTCACTCGCTCTCTCAAGTAAGTAAATAAATTTTTAAAAAAATAAAAATATTTCTAAAGGAAAAAAATAAGTTGTGTGTGAAAATTACAATATTTAGTACAATCTTGAGAAGAATATCCTTATAATAATTAGAGCTATCAAACAAAGAACAAGTTGCCTCAGAAACTAAGTAAACTCCTTACCATTGCAAGTGTTTATGAAAAGGCTTACCAACTGTCAGGAATGTTGTAAAATCAATCCCTGCACTGGAAAAGCAATTCACTAGACATTTCTAAGCTCCTGCCAAAAGTTTCCAAGATTCTCTACCTCATAACCATTAATGTAATTTATTATTAGAATTAAACCTTCTACCTCCAAAATAAAACTAAATAAAACTAATTTTTTTCTTTTACCTATTAGTTTATGAAAAGCAACTGTCTCTCAATTTCAATAATCCTGCTTTTGCCACATTTTGACAAATTAGTTTTAACTGTTCATCTGGATTCTGTCTTGAATAAAGGCAAGAGTATTGAAAGCATATTTACATAGTTGCTTACTATGTTTCTCAATTACCTAAAAATATGCAAAAAAAAAAAAAAGACTAGAAGTAAACAAGCAAAATTAATAAATCATGCTTATCTCTGGATGGTACAGCTGGAAACATTTACCATGTTTTCTTTTATGCTTTTTTTCTACTTTTTAATTTTTGCACAATGAACATTCATAATTTTACAGTTTCA
>RCUC01145264.1:0-11256 GCA_003697995.1 Taxidea taxus jeffersonii
CTATTTCAGAGAATGACCTAGCTAGAGAAATAATTTTGGAATGACCAAGGGGTCCTTTCAAGTATTTACAACAACAGTCAACTCATCAGAATTTCATGTATACCAGATATGAAACCTAAAAGCATTTGCCCCCCACTACTATGTCTCTCTTAAACACGTCTTAAAACCAATCATTTTAAATGTACTTCTTTGCATAATTTGTAATTCACTGCAACTTAAGAATATCTTTCATCTTCGAAGCAGTATGTTTAGAGCAGATATTTCTTTAAATGGAAAATGCTTAATTGCAGAAAGTGAAAATTAATTGCAGAAAGGTTGTTGAATAAATTCCTTGCCAGGCCAGGAGGCTCACCTTCACTCAAGCTCTCCCCAACCTGGGCTCCTGGACCCATGTGTCCCCCTACAATCCTTCCTTGCTCTCTTATTTCTCAACAGCCAGCATGGTGCAGGATTGTGGCAGGATTTTTGTTTATTTGTCTGTTTTTTCCTTTGCCAAAATACTGAAACACCAAATTGCAAGCCAAGGGAATCACTTAGGAGCACTCTCTCCCTCTGTTCCTGTGGTTCTCTCTCTCTCACACACAAAAACATACCTCTGTTGTTTAGGTCGGTGTTTGCTCTAAACATCAAGAAAGGATGGGAGAACTTGTTGGGTTCCACTTAATATTTTGTCACAACTTATGTGTATGTGAAACTCTGATTCAGTTGTGGACTCTCAAGACTTTAATGTTATAAAGGATCCGAGAGACAATTTAATCTCCCCTCCAGCCGGGACCACACTCTATTTTATGGACGAGAAAACTCACAGTGGTTAAACATATGGCTTGAGGATCCAATTCTATGAATTGGTGGCTGTGGTGGTCTGTGACTAGGGCACAGAACTGCCTCCTAGGAGTGGGAAGAGAGGTTTGCAAGTTCACCTTTCTTCTCTGGCCACAGACTTGAGCAGGCTGTTCTGCACGCCTTATTGCTTAATGTATGCTAGGTAATTTGAATTTATTGTTCAGGATCCCTTAGTAACCAAACGACAACAGATCTTTAGATTTAATGGAGGTTGACAGGGCATTCTCAGACTAAGATCTAAGTTTGAGTGTAATTTCTTCTCCTTCAGTTAGGAATTAAAATATTACAGAGAAATGGGTGAAATACTCCCAGTGAGTACGATAATAAATTTCTGGCATGTGGTAAGCAATCTGTGAGGACATTCCTTCACTTGGTCCTACACTTTGGGGAGTAATGGAGTGGAAAATTAAGTTAAATAAGCTTTTATTATTCTGCAGCTCTGTTGAAAAGGCTACCATAAAATACTTCTAAAAACATATCTTCTGAAATACAACTTCTGAAGTTCTTTCACAATCAAATTGTGAAAATGCATTTCCTCACCTCCTTTCTGTTTTCTTTTTCCTTTCTTTTTGCCGTTGGTAGAATCAAATCCATGGTAACTCACTTTGGGTTGCATCAGAAATACACACTTAGTACCATAAGCCTCCGAGGTGAAACCTGAAAGCATGGGTTTAAATTAAACCAGCGAAAGTAACAAGGTAATACTTTTATTGTTTTCATTTATATCACTCTTTAACCTTAGATTTCTATGCAGGCTTATATGTCTTAGATATTGGGCTGCTTGGTTCTTTTTTTTTTTTTTACTTAAATATAATTATATCATATTCAGTAATCAATTTCATTTATAACATGTCTGGAGATACATAATTTTCTTCTTATCAGATGAAGTAATTCATCTATGATCACAAAATGATAGTTGACAGCTGGAAGCAGGACCTAGTATCCTTGGCTTTAGCCCAAGGATTTAAGGGACGTTACCTTTCATGGTCTATGATGTTTCTTCTCACTTCAGTTGTCCTCTTTCAGAAGATTACAATTTTAGCAACATATGCAAAAAGAAGTCCCTCTCTTCTGGTGCACTTGACAATGTAAGTTACTGGCTGTGTATGAATTTTATATTAGCTTTAAGTAATTGTAAAGGTCACTCAAGACAGATGTTCTCTTACGATCACCTGGAGTAATCCGGTGTTCCACAGATACACACAGGGCATGTGGAACAGGAGGAGTGTGAGGTTTGGGGTCCCACAGCCTCAAGTTTGTATGCCAACTCCACACCTTCTACCTCGGAGGCTGTGGACAAGAAAAGTAATTCCTCTGAACCTCGGGTTTCACATCTACAATATACTCAGGAACCTGAATAGCACAGCTCTCAAAACAGTATGCAAGTAGCGCTCTTAGACTGGCATATCTCTAATCTGTGTATCTTTGAACACTTTTCTCCATGCATTAGAGAATGGTTAACATATACATTTAAACAAACAAACAGACAGACAAACAAGTCCCCTCTCCCCCCCAAAGCCCCAACTCTTATTACATCATCATTTTATAGAGGTACAGAGGCTTGGGGAGGTTAAAGAACATGTTCCAGGACCTACAACAGGTCAACGTTTGAGTTCCGTTGTGTCTGATCCCAGAGTCCAAAGTCTTACAGTGCCCATGGGAGGTCAAGGGGCCAGAGTCAAGCATGAAGCCACAGAAGGAAGGTTGATGGTGAGAAAATATGAACTAGGCCAAAATGTTGTCCATTTCCCCCTCATGTGTACTTATCATGATCAGACAATTAATCCAGAAGCAGATGGTAATTAAACATCTGTTGCAGGAAGGGCAGAGAATCATACAACTTTCATGGTATAGCCCCTTGACTCATCCAGGAAGACAGGAGGCTGAACAACTGTGGAACAAGTAAATTTCAAACTGCTCAGCATTTTGTCGCACGAGTACACATAAATGAGAGACCAGTGTGGACTGCCATCATCAGGAAAGCTTCATGGAAGTCCACCCCCAATGTGGTAGGTTAAAATGCCAGAGAGTTGAGAATGCAGCACCATAAGAAGTCTGAGTGGAAGGGAGGGAATGGGACACAGACAGAAACTGGAAAGCCAGACACTGATCATGAGAACCTTGAGGGCCATTCTCAGGAAGAGAAAGATCATGACAAGGGAAGTTCTGAGAGACACCCATGTCTGAGGGGTCCACTGGGGGTTAGCAGACTGGAGGTGGCCAGAGTTGGGAAATGCAGCTGGAAGAGGGAAACAGCCACCCAGGGGCGGGAGAGAAAGGTAAAGCACAGAGCAGGGGTGGAAATGGACAACAGAGAGCCTTTATGTAGAAAGACAAAGAAGTAAACTCAGCATGCATTTTCACCGGAATGGTTGAAATCAGTATCTATTGTTTTTAATTCTCTTATTTAAATGTTTCCAGACTTTCAGTCTTGGGGAGACAAATTAGCTTGTCTGGTGACTGACTCAGAAGGTCTCTCTGGCTTGCCAGACAATGTGCTGCACTCGTGGCCTCTGCTGCCTACTCCTCTCATCAGGAAAGGCAGTTCATAGACCCAAATTCCCACAAGGCTGGCAGGTGTTAGCCACTGACATCTCCTGACAGCCTGTTGCGATTTGTGGAAACTTGCTTTACCTCTCTGAGCTCCAGGCTTCTGTTTTCATTTTGTTTGTTGCTTCCATTTCCATGCCAAAGATCTCTCTAAAGCATAAAGAGCTATATAAATTACAATGAACAAATATACATTTATTTACATATTTGCTGGTTTGAGGGCTTGGATGTCTCCAGTGGCACCAGAGGCAGGGATGCTGTATGTGCTCCGTTCCACCAGCATCCTGGAGAAAATTTGGGCCAAGGCCCAGCCAGATACGTGTGGACCTGTGCACCAAGAGAGGGGGAAACCCCCCTTTTTACACCTTTTTCCTTCAAGAGGGCAAAGGCAAGAGTATCTTGTCAGTAGAAGAACAGCAATGGAAACTTAGGAGTTTCCACAAATCGCACAGTGAGGGTGTAGTCGACTTAGAATTCTAGTCTAGGACATATTTTCCAAGTTCAGAATCCAAAATAAAGCAAAAGGGTGCAATGATAAAGTTTACCCTCAATCATTTTGGACATGGGGCTGAAAACTGTAGCTAGTGGCTATCTGTCAAAGAATTGAAGACTATGAAAATGTATATTAAATTAGATCCTGTGCACATGGCACTTTCCATTGTGGAAGATGTTAGGCTCTCCCTGTAGTTAGATGTTACCTCTATAATACACCTCCACAAAGCTGAAAATCAGAATCCTGGGTCGTAAATCCAGTTCTTCCACTTGGAGTATGAGCTTGGTTAGGGTCACTTAAACTCTGTCATTTATGAGATAAAGGACTGTATGATCCAACTA
The DNA here is from genome assembly GCA_003697995.1 of Taxidea taxus jeffersonii. Classification (NCBI taxonomy): domain Eukaryota; kingdom Metazoa; phylum Chordata; class Mammalia; order Carnivora; family Mustelidae; genus Taxidea; species Taxidea taxus. Next base: position 4,228 of record RCUC01145264.1, read on the forward strand.
GGAAGGACTTTCATGACACACGCAGTGTATCCAAAAGCAACAAGTAAAGTGGTGTTCATAATTTCCCATTCCATGAATTTGTGTTGCATATAGCTCTCACTAACACTGCACAGCTGCTAATTTTCAGAGCATGTGATACATGCTGAATCCACAGTTCATTTCAAAGCTCTTTAACACACATTGGTACACTCATGAATTAACTTGTTTATTCTTCCAATATTGACTGAATAATTGTTAGTTTAAGTATACCTTCATCATGATTGCTCATTTGGCATAAAAAAGTTAGCAAAAATAACCACACAGACAACTGGGGAAGACAGTGGAGTAGGAAGACCCGAAAGTCACCTTGTCCTATGGTTACAACCAGAGAACACTGGCATCAGAGCAAATGACACTCTAAACCTAAAACATGGTGGGGAGAGGAGTAACTTATGCAACCATCAACTTAATACAGACTGCTCTAGGCAGAAGATGTTCTACACGAAAGTAATGGTAACCACAAGTCAAAAACTGCTAATAGGCAAAGAAGGAAAGGAATCCAAGTATATCACTAAAGAAAAGCAGTAAACCATGAAAGATGGAAAGAGAAGAAGGGATCAGAGAAAAATACAAATATAAGTAAATAACAAGTAACAAAATGGCAATAAGTATGTATCAGTAATTAATTTGAGTATAAATAGATGAAGTGCTCCAATCAAAAGACACAGGGGGACAGAGTGGATTGAAAAAACAAGACCCATCTGTATGCTGCCTACAGGAGACTCATTTTAGGCCTCAAAACACCTGTAGATAGAAAATGAGGGGATGGAGAAGAACTTATCATGTAAATAGGCGTCAAAAGAAAGCCAGAGTAGGAATATGCATATCAGACAAAACAGACACTAAAACAAAGACTGTACAAAAGACAGCGAAGGACACTATATAATAAAATAATAAGGACACTACATAATAAAAAAAGGGACATAACAATTAATATATAAAAAATATAAAAACAATATAAAAAGAAGATATAACAATTATAAATATTTATGCACCCAACATGGGAGCATCCAAATGCACAAAACAGTTAATAACAAACATAAATGAACTAATCGATAGTAGGGGACTTTAATACCCCACTTACATTGATGAACAGATCACCCAGTTAGAAAGTCTACAAGGAAACAGTGGCTTTGAATGATACACTGGAGCAGATGGATCCAACAGATATATTCAGAATATTCCATCCCAAAAGAACAGAATAACACTTTTCAAATGTGCAGGGAATGATCTCCAGATAGATCACATATGAAGCCACAAAGCAAGTTTTGACATATTAAAAAAGATCAAAGTCATACCATGCACCTATCTCTTCTAATCACAATGCTATGAGACTAGAAATCAATCACAAGAAGAAAATCTGGAAAGACCACAAATACATGGAGATTAAATAACATGCTATTAAACAATGAATGGGTCAATCAAGGAATCAAAGAAATCTTAACGTACATGGGAACAAGTAAAGATGAAAACACAATGGTTCAAAACCTTTGAGATGCAGCAAAAGCTATTCTGAAAAGTTTATAGCAACATAGACCTACCTCAAGAAGCAAAAAAAAAAATCTCAAAAAAACAACCTAATCTAACACCCAAGAAAGTTAGACAAAGAACAACAAGTGAAACCCAAAACCAGTAGAATGAAAGAAATAAAGAAGATTAGGGCAGAAATAAATAATATAGAAACTAAAAAGATCAACAGACCAGCTCAGTGAAAGCAAGAGCTGGATCCTTGAAAAGATCAACAAAATTGAAAAACCTCTAGCCAGATTCATTAAAAAAAAAAAAAAGAAAAGAAAAGAAAGAAAAAGAAAAAGGAAAAAAAAGGACTCAAAAGAACAAAATCAGAAATGAAAGAGGAGAAATAACCAACAGCACAAAAATACAAACAATTTTAAGATAATATTATGAAAAACTATATGCCAACAAATTGGATAACCTGGAAGAAATGGATAAATTCCTGGAAACATATAACCTACCAACACCAAAGCAGGAAGAAAAAGAAAATTTGAACAGACTGATTATTAGCAAGGAGATTGAATCAGTCATCAAAAAGTTCCCAAAAAACAAAAGTTCAGGACCAGACAGCTTCACCAGCAAATTTTATCAAACAGTTAGAGAAAAGTTAATACTTATTCTTCTCAAACTATTCCAAACAATAGAATAAGAAGGAAAACTTCCAAATTCATTTGATGAAGCCAGTACTCACCCTGATACCAAAACCAGATAAACACACCACACTTACAAAAAGAAATACAGGCCCATATCTCTAATAAACATAGATGCAAAAATCCTCAGCAAAATACTGGCAAACCAAATTGAACAATTTAAAAAAAATCATTCATCATAATCAAGTGAGATTTATTCCCAGGATATAGGGTGGTTCCATATTCACATATCAATCAATGTGATACATCACATCAATAAGAGAAAGGATAAAAACCATATGATCACTTCAATAGATAACACAAAAAGTATTAGACAAAGTATAATATCCATTCATGATAAAAGTCCTCAACAAAGTAGGCTGGGGGGAATATATCTCAACATAATAAAGGCCATATAGGAAAAAACCACAGCCAAGATCAGACTCAATGGGGACAAACTGAGAACTTCCCCCCTAAGGTCTGGAACAAGACAAGGATGTCCACTCTCACTGCTTTTATTCAACATTGTACTCAAAGTCCCAGCCACAGCAATCAGACAACAAAAATAAATAAAACGCATCCAGATTGGTAAGAAATAAAACATTTCCTGTTGGCAGATGACATGATCCCATATATAGAAAACCCAAAAGACTCCACCAAAACACTACCTGAACTGATAAATGAATTCAGTAAATTCACAGGATACAAAATCAATGTGCAGAAATCTGTTGCATTTCTATACCCTAATAATGAAGTAGCAGGAAGAGAAAATGATCCTATTTAGTTATACCAAGATAATAAAATACCTAGGAATAAACCTAACCAAGGGTTAAAAACCTGTACTCTGAGAAATATAAAATATGGATTAAAGCAATGGAAAATGACTCAAAGAAATGAAAGGACATTCTCTGCTCATGGGTTGGAAGAGCAACTGTTGTTAAAATGTCTAAACTACCCAAAGTAATTCACATTCAATGCAATCCCTTTCAAAGTACCAACAGAATTTTTCACAGAACTAAAACGAACAATACTAAAATTTATATGGAAACACAAAAGACTCTGAATAGCCAGAGCAATTTTGAAAAAGAAAAACAAAGCTGGAGGTATCGCAATTCCAGTCTTCAAGCTATATTACAAAGCTGTAGTGATCAAAACGGTATGGTACTGGCACAAAAATAAACACATAGGTCAATGGAAAAGAATAAAAAACTCAGAAATAAACCCACAACTCTATGGTCAATTAATCTTTGACAAAGCAGGAAAGAATATCCAGTGGGAAAAAGACAGTCTCTTCAACAAATGGTGTTGGGAAAATTGGACATCCACATGCAAAAGAATGAAACTAGAGCACTTTCTTACACCATACACAAATATAAACTCAAAATGGATTAAAGACCTAAATGTGAGACCAGGAACCTTAAAAATCCCAGAAAAAAAGCACGGGCAGTTATGTCTCTGACATCAGCTTTGGCAACATTTTTCTTCTCTCTCTCTCTTTTTTTTTAAGATTTTATTTATCTATTTATTTATTAGTTAGAGAGAGAGAGAGCGAGCACAGGCAGACAAAGAGGCAGGCAGAGGCAGAGGGAGAAGCAGGCTCCCTGCCGAGCAAGGAGCCCGATGTGGGACTCGATCCCAGGACGCTGGGATCATGACCTGAGCTGAAGGCAGCCGCTTAACCAACTGAGCCACCCAGGCGTCCCTCTCTCTTTTTTTAAAAAGATTTTATTTATTTGAGACGAGAGAGGGAGAGCGAGAGCCCGTGCATAGTGTGTGTGTGTGGGGGGGGTGAGGGCAGAGAAAGAAAAGGAGAGAAGCAGACTTCCTGTTGAACTGGAAGCCCAATGTGGGGCTCGATCCCAGTACCCCGACATCATGATCTGAGCTGAAGGCAGATGCTTAACCTGCTGAGCCACACAGGCACCCCAATTTTTTTAGATATGTCTCCTGAGGCAAGGGAAATAAAAGCAAAAATAAACTATTGGGACTGCATCAAAATAAAAAGCTTCTGCACAGTGAAGGAAATTAATCAGCAAAACAAAAAGGCAACCTACTGCATGGGAGAAGATTTTTGCAAATGACTTAACGGATAAAGGGTTAGGATCCAAAATGTGTAAAGAACAACTACAACTTAACATCCCCAAAACCAAATGATCCAAATAAAAATGGGCAGAAGACAAACAGACATTTCTCCAAAGACATCTAGATGGCCAAAAGACACTCCAAAAGATGCTTAACATCACTTATCATCAGGGAAATGAAAGTCAAAACTACAATGAAATATTATCTCACACCTGTCAGAATGGCTAAAATTTAAAACATGAGAAACAAGAGGTAGTTGGTGAGGATGTGGAGAAAAAGGAATCCTCCTGCACCATCGGTGGCAATGCAAACGACGGCAGCCATTGTGGAAAACAGTATGGAGATTCCTCAAAAAGTTAAAAGTAGAACGACCCTACCATCCAGTAATTGCGCTACTGGGTATTTACCTCCAAAATACAAAAACACTAATTCAAAGGGATACGTGCATCCCAATGTTTATTATAGCCTTAGTTATAATAGCCAAAGTGTCCAAGCAGCCCAATGTGTCCCCTGATAGATAAATAGATAAAGAAGATGTGATACCTGTATCTATAGCTATATAATGGAATATTATTCAGGCATAAAAAAGAATAAAATGTTGCCATTTGCAACAACATGGGGCATGGATGGAACTAGAGAGTATTATGCTAAGCGGAATAAGTCAATCAGGGAAAGACAAATACTATCTACAAATACTATCTAGTTTCACTCATATGTGGAACTTTTGATACAAACAAAAATGAGCAAAAGAAAGAGAGAGAGAGACAGACAGACAGACTCAAGAAACAGACTCTTACTATAGAGAACAAACTGATGGTTACCAGAAGGAAGGGGGTGGAGGGACAGGGGAAATAGGTGATGGGGATTAAGGAGGGCACTTGTTGTGATGAGCACTGGATAATGTGTGGTATTGCTGAATCATTATATTGTAGACATGAACTTCATATGGCACTGTATGTTAACTATACTGGAATTAAAAAAAATAATCAAACAAGAAAACCATAGCTTTAGCTTGAAATTGTAGATATAGGGCATGAAATTTAAATACACTTGTAAGAATCTAAACATATTTCACTCTTCTAACAACTGCTAAAGATTTAATTCAAGACTCTGTTTTAAAAAAATATTAGTGAAGAGTTTAACTCAAGATACTGTACAATTAATATTATATTAATATCATTATTCAGAATTTCTCTGGTTGCTCCTCTCTTTTGTATATATTAGCAGCAAGTGTTGTTTAGTATTTAACTTATTATATACATTTTATTATAGTCACTGGCACTGAAGACTAAAAATTTCATTTTGAAGCTTTAATTACCTAGATGATTTGTTTATTCTTTAAAAATTAATCTCTTAGCAGAGTGTCTTTCAAATAGCAGTCATGGAGTAAATGTCAGCTAATTTGAATTTAATGAACTGGTTGTCAACTCTTGCTTTTATGTAAAATTAGGTTGGGCACACCCCTGGTAATGTCCGTCCCTTGGAAAAGTTGATGAAACAAAAATTTTAAGTTCAACTGTGTTCATAAAATTTAAAAAGGAGGATTGTGGTAAGTAGTATCATAAATACAATATATGATTGCAGTCAATATTAAACAGTAAGATTCAAGCTTTTTGCTACCACGTCATCATTCACAAGCCTGCAAGAACATGTGCACTTCATTAAAGTCAATGGAGTGTACCATTTCATTTTGGCATTATTCATAATCGAAACATTTCAATTTTAGTTAACGCACAGAAAAAACTAATTTAAAAGTCAAATGAGGAAATTAGTTCTATGTTCCCCTGTTCCAATTCCACAGTGATATCAACCAGCCAAATTTAGCCTTAGGAGGTATGAAAAAAAATCTAATACAATGAATAGAAAAAGTAAAGAATCATAGATCTGTTAAAACTAATGTTTTTGCAACCCATTCAACAAAAACGTATTTAGTATTGTAAAAGAGCCCTCAAACTACTCCATTACAAAACAGTCAAGCTTATCTATAGATTAATTTCTAGCTTTCAAAAGCAGTGAGTCAAGAGCTAGAGGATTTATTTATTTACAAAGATTTATTTTATTTGAGAGATAGAGTGAGAGAGAGCACAATGGGAAGAGCAGGAGAGGAAAAGAGAAATGCAAGGAGACTCCAGAGAACCAGAGAGAGGGATGGATCCCCTGACCCAAAGAGATTACTCCCTGAGCTGAAACCAAGAGTTGGAATCTCAACCAACAGCACCACCCAGTTGCCCCAAGAACTACAGGATTTAATACAGTCCATTTCCTGAAAAGAAATTTTAAATTGAAGAGTGATCAATTGAAAAATATTTTCTGCAGATACACTATAAAGACTGGGGGAAGATTTTCTTGTTTTAAATCTCTCAGATTTCTCAATTATAGTCACCACTGTCAAGAGCACATTGTAGACAGCCTTTGACCTTTATTTCTGTGATTCTCTTTGTTTTGCTTTTCTTATTTTCACCATTTAGAGTCTCTCCCACTTTTCTATTAAAAAAAATTTCTTCATCAATCCCCACTGTGCGTATCACCAAGGACTCTTTCCTTTATCCCTAAATTGTTTATCTCTATATCTACTCATTGTCTCCCATTGATGAAATTCATTGTTCTTGAATATTCCCATTGGAGCATCTCTCAAAAGCTAGGGATTATTTATTGTCATTTACAGATATCCAGCTAGACCCTAAAGCTCAAAAAAACAACCATGAAAAGATAGTGAAATTCCTTGACTTTCCTGATAAAATGTCTCTGAATCTATTATATTCTG
>ML105391.1:1820-14068 GCA_003697995.1 Taxidea taxus jeffersonii
CTGTCAAATAAATAAATAAAATCTTAAAAAAAAAAAAAAAGATGGAGAGGTCCAGCTAGCAGAAGGGTTTTCCAGGTGGGAGGATGGCCCAATGTAGGGAACGGAGGTAGCAGAGTCTGTCACCCAAACTCATCGATTGCCTGGGGTGAAGACGTGTAGCCCTGAGCCCCCCTCGTCCCACTACCTCCAACTTGGGTCCCCTGCAGACGTGCCCCTCCCCCACTCTGACTGTGGCATTTTTTCCCAGCGTCAGCCACACACTGAAGAGCGACAGGAGGCTGCGACGAGGAGGACGGTAAATGGCTGGGGGGGGGGGGCGGTGGGAGAGGACAGAGGAAGGTGGCAGTCCCTTCTGGGGACAACTTTGCTGTCCCGGGCAATGTGCGCATAGGACAGGGCATACCGTTGGGCCTGTTTCCTTGTCAGCAAAGAGGGGACAACAGCCTGTTTCCCACCTTCCCTCCCAGGTGGTTCTGAGGCTCCAGACAAGTAGGAGAGGATTGCAAAGCTGCAGGGGCAGAGCTAAGCGCTGGGCATTGGGCTCTTGCTGTGAGAGGCGGGAAGGAAAGAGGGGTGCCGTGTCCCTCTGCCCGGTCTCACTGCCTCAGCAGGACAGGTAGAGCCCAGCTCTGTCAAACCCTCGTCTCATGAAGCATGTTCTCTGCCAGGTGCTGCAGACCTGGGGATCGGGGCCACAAGACTCAGAGTCAAGCTCCACAGATGCCCCGTTTCCATGGTGACGGCTGAGGGCTTTGCTCCCTGGTACCTGCCTAGTCTCCCTCCCCCAGAGGCTGGAGCCCAGGAGCCAGGAGCAGGCCTGGCAGGCCCCAGGCCAGGCTTCCTGGGCACAAGGGGGCCTGGAGGTGCAAAGATTAGAGTGCCCCTGCCGAGAGGCGCATTCTGGGTGAGAACCGCTCAAATAAAGTGTGTGATGTGTTCCAGTGCCAGGGCCTCTGACCGTGAGCATCGATGTGGTGGGGGAGGCATTGTGTCACAGCGAGGGGGGTGGAGCACGTCACCACGAGAAGGTCTCCACATATGACATCAGGAGGAAGGTGCCAGTGGGAGGGGACTCGGGATGTCAGGGGGATTTCCAGGTTTCCAGACAGGAGGATTTTTTTTAGGATCTGGCTTTCACATTCAGGGTTTGCTATGCCGAGAGCATAACTATAGAAACAGACACACTCTTCTCTGGAAACTTCCTTGCTCTGAATGCCTCCATATCTGCCCTCCCCGCCCCCCCCCCCCCCCCCCCATCCGGTCCGGTCTGTACTTCTCCCCCATTCCACCACTGCTCTCCGCTGCTGAGGTCTTCTGCTGCCCTCAGATGGTGGTGGGGGTGGGTATTCAAGGGCACGCTCTCAATCAAGCTTCACAGTCTTTATTAGTCAGGAGGCCCTCCCTGGGAGCCAGGGAACATCCCACCTCCGAGAATGGGAGGGGCCTGGAATCACGCGCAGAACCCGCCCCCTCCCCTTGTACAAGCTCCGCCCCCCAGGTTGGCAGAGGGTGGACCCTTCCCTAGATCCTCTAAAGCCTACACCGTGCCACAGAGCCCCAAAGCCCCTGAAAACTGTGCTCAGTGCCAGGGATACTGGGGGCATTTAAATGCCAGCAAGCTCTTCCTGACTCCCTCTCAGCGGTGTCGTCTCCCCTGGCCTGTGCCACACCGGCACAAGTCACCCCAGCACTTTCCCTTGTCCACCCCCTCCGCAGGGAGGCTTAATGCTCCTTCGTGTTGTCATGTCTGGGGCTCTCCTCTCTATCTGGCCCAGAAACAGCAGAGATGGGTGTCACTTAAGAGAGTCCAGGCCATCATCAGGGCCCAGTGGACAGGTAGTTACCGCCCAGGCCCCTTCTTGGGACGCCCGGGCCAGAGCAAGGGCTCAGTGCTGCCACCTGGTGGCTCCCTGGGGCCTGCACTTGAACTCCACATGAGCTCCAAGGGACTTGGAGCCCTACCCCGGTTCAGGGTCTGAGGGCTCGTGGAGAATAAAGCAAAAGTTGGGAATGATTTCTGGACCCGCTCTTTCTGCCTCTCCCAAGTATAAACTTGGGCTCTCCAGGGCAGGGAGAGCAGACACCCTGGCACCCAGCATGGCTAGGAGCTCAGGGTCCTGAGGCTCCTTGATTCCTGCCTCTCAGTGGCTCTGCCAACTTCTCCCACAGAAAGAAGAGAAAGCAAGACCACGATGTCCAGTTCCTCTCCCTCCCTCCATCTTGGAGGGGATCCTCTCCTTTCCTTAGGCTTCCCAGGGTTGCCTCACTACCACCAGAGACAAGCAGGCTCCCCTGACTGCCATGGGAGCCCCAGCTTGCCCTCCCAGCCCACATGGCCCCTCTGCAGCCTCAGTCTCCCCAGGCTCCTCAGTCCGTCCAGCCTGAAGCTCTGGGCTGCCCGCATGATGGTCACATGGCTGGGGAGGCTCAATCCACTTTCCTCCTCTCCTCAGGTTCCCTGGTTCCTTCCCCATGGACCGCCCTCCCAAACCTCCTCCAGGACCTGAGCTGCAGGGCACCCACACCCCACAGCCCTGACAGGAAGGCTCAGGAGTGGGACCAGTGGGGAGGTGGGACTGGGCTGGTGCCCCCGATGTGGGCAGGCAGGTGGGAGCGGAAGGTGGAGTCTAGTCGTGGGGCCCCTCTTCTGGGGGGTCCTCGTCAATGGGGGGTGAAGGCTGGCAGCGGAAATGGTCATTCCAAATCTTAAGGAAGGTGACCCGGAACTTCTGGATGCGGAAGGCGTAGACGATGGGGTTCATGGCTGAGTTGCCGTGAGTGAGGAAGATGGCAATGTAGATGAGGACGCTGGGCTTCTGGCAGGAAGGGCAGAAGAGGGTGATGCAGTTCAGAATGTGCAGAGGCAGCCAGCTGAGGGCGAAGAGGAAGAGGATGAGGGCCAGCGACTTGGCGATCTTCAGTTCCTTCCCGTAGTACTTCTGAGGGTCCCCAGAGGAAGCCGACACCTTCTTGTTGAGCTGTTTGCGAATCAGGTAGAAGACCTCCAGGTAGATGAGGACCATGAGCAGCAGCGGGGGCAGCACCCAGACAAAGAAGTTGAAGTAGACCATGTACTCCATGCTGATGACCTTCTCGAACTCGCACTCAATCACGGGCTCACCCTCGCTGCCGTTGGCCGCCCAGGCCCGCTCCACCTCCCCCAGCCTATTCCAGCCGAACAGGGGTGTCAGGCCCACCAAGAAGGAGAGAATCCAGCAGCCAGCGATGGCCACCGCCGCCCTCCGGGGAGTCACCACCGTCTTGTACCTGGGGGAGGGGAGGGCAGAGTGTGAGTTCCCCCTTAGGCTCCGCCAGTCCCCAGGGGTCTCTGAGAGGAGGGCCCTTTCCCAGCCAGGGCCCAGGGAGTGGGGAGGTGTGGGTCTTTGGCTAGAGGTCCGAGTCTTCAGGATCTAGGATTTGGGCCAGAGCTTGCGACACCCTGGCCATTCCGCCTACAGCAAATGGGAAACCTGGTTCACGTAAAAATCATGAAGAACAAAAAATCAAGATAAAAATCATAACGGAAAATAATAAAGGACCTCCTGCAGAAGTTTCAATAAAATCACCAAAGTAAAACTCAGTCACATGTGCCCGGCACATCACTATTAGTCCCCTCATCCTTGCTTCCGGCCCTGCCCCACACCCCCTACCAGTGTCCCCATCTCCCTTTCCCAGCTTACCTCCTCTTCCCCTTTCCAATCACAGCACAGTGCTCATCTCCTGAGGGCTTATGCTCACGCACCAGCTCTGCGTCCCCAAGCTCATGGGAGAATTATTCTCAGAAAAATGCCTAATGCTCACGGAGCTTTTGCGGCCAGCCAGCCACTCGCATGCACGCACACATGGGCACATTTGCTCAGCAGAGCACCAAACACGGGTGCCTTCTCTGCCGGCATGCGCCTGGAGTAAGAACGGACCCCAGCCTCTCTGCACTTGCATTTTGGGTGAAGAGGCAGGCGACACAATGTCCTGGGAGCTCTGTGCTTCACTTTAAGCCAGTGCAGCCAGCGGCCAGCAAGTCTTCTGCCCACACACTGCCCTGGAGCAAGTGCCAGGGGCTGGGGCCTGCCTGGCTCTGTGCTGAGGAGTCAGCTCAGCATGGTCGCTTGCCCAGTTGTCATTTTCCAGTGCGGCTCCTGGAGCGATTGCCTCCTGAGCCTGTAAGCCACTACTGAGACCCATGAGGGTAAAGGCAAAGCCTCCCCTGACTCTGGTTTCTTCTGTCCTGGGCTGCGGAATCAGTGGCTTTCTTCCTCACAGCGGTGATGTTATGGCCCCTCTCACCCTGGACACCTGTCCAGGCACCAAAGCCCCCACTGCTCCAAGAAGTCTTTACAGGGATGGGGAGGGGCATGAGATCCCCATCAAGGAAGCAAGAACTAGAAGGGATCACGGAACCTCTTTTCCAATCTCCTCATCATTCCAGTGGTGAAAAGGAGGAACCTAGAGAACTCCAACACCACACTGTGGGGCCCCCTCCTCTACTTTGTGATCATAGGGTCCTTGTGTCCCCAAAGCACCAAGGTACCTCAAAAGCGCCCAGTTCACTTGTGTGTCTTTCCATTTTCTTACACATAATCCTTGCTATCTTTGAACGAAATCCCATTTCCGCCTCTCGGATCCCTGGCAGGAAGGCCGGCCTGGTGCGCACACCAGAAATCAATCTGTTTTCTACTCGATCAACTCTTTCTCAGTAAAACAAGACAGTGGACCCCGCTTCAGAGACTAAGGACCAAATAAGAAAACATAAGTGACAAAGTCTGTGAACAGCCCATGGATATTCCTGTGCCAGAGCCCGTACCCCTCCAAACCCCCAGTAACACTCACACTTGGAAAACCTCCAGCATCTCTAGATGCTCAGCCAACACGGCCTAACTGCTCTGCAAATATCTGGCTCAGGGCTTGGTAGTGATGGTCTCAAAGTGACCCCCACACACATCTTATAGTGAAAGCAGCTCTGGGTGAATCTACGGGCCAAGACTGTAGGAGCGGCGATCAGTCTGCCGAGAGATAGGACTGAGGGACCCTGCCACGGCTGTCATGGGGGTGGGGAACAGGTCTGCAGGTGAGCCTCAGCAGCTAATCGGGCTGCAGCTGTAGAAGGAAGGGTGGAGGCCAGGTTCCTGCCCTGGCCCCCAGCCCAGCCCATGGCACGTATGATTTACATCACGTTTATCATTCACAAAGCCCTTTACATTCGTGCCTCAGGTCATCTCCATAACCACCCCATGATGCAGCACCTAATGGGATTACCATCTCACAGATTAGGAACCCCAGGCCCAGAAACGGCCAAAAATTACCTAGGTCTCCTGACTCCAAGACCAGCTCCTCCCGGGCACCAGGCTCATTGTGAGTCACTTAGATATGGGATGGTTGGCAGATTGGGAATGTCCCTTTCCTAAAAGCTTTAAAATGGGAACATCTAGACCCTGTTCAAAGAGGGTGTGCCCAGAGATGGGAGAAGGGGGTGGACAAGGTCACCTCGTGCTGCCGTCCAGCCTGAGGACTGGGGGTCGGGGGAGGCTGCCCAGGACCCACATCTGGGCGGTGATGACCCACTGAGAGAAGACGTGGTCTTGACATTGACCCAGGTGCAAGGGAGGGAGGAGGCAGCGTCTCACTGGGGAGGCACCCACTGCCCTCCTCCCATCGCCCTTCCTGACAGCCTAGAGCCCCAGGGTTAAAGCTTTCCTGGGGCTCCTCCAGGGCCGGGTCCCAGCAGACCTGCAGCTTAGGGTATCAGTTCTCATCTGTTTTTCTTGCTATTTTCTCCATGGTGGGAAAGGGCTGGACCCAGGACCTTGGCTGAGGTGGGGCAGGTTCCCACAGGAAGGTCTGCACCCCAGGGCCAGGGAGAAACTCACCTCTCCCCACATGTGGGAAAGAGAAGCAGAGGCTGCAAGTCCTGGGGGGGGCATATGGGGTGGGGCATGTTGAATGTGTCTCCAACACTTGGGCTCTCCCTCCCAAGCTGGGGTCCGAGGCCTCACCATCCCCAGGGCTGTGCTGGGAACGAGCCAGAGAGATGGCTGTCCTCAGGAGCGCGCAGTCTCTGGCAGACACAGGTGGGGAAGCAACAGAATGGGGACACTGAAACACCAGGGGGCCTCATCCACAGGCAAGCGGGCGGGCCGCTCCTCAAGGAACCAGCCTCATCGTCTCCAGTGTCTCCCTCACAGTGCTTGGAACCCACCACGGGCAAGACGCTCCTTCGGGTTGAGAAGTGCCCCTCACCCCATGTGTTATTTCTGAAAGCCAAGACAGTACTCACTCCAGGGCGTGAGTTTACCCTCACCGTCCTGACAATGGTGATAACATGCTTACCGTGTACCTGGGCAGCAGGAGGGAGGGAGAGAGAGAGCAAGAGCTTCAAGAAAGAGGTGGAAGGCGGTTCCCGGCCCTGCTGAGTGGGGAAGTCTCTCCCATCACAGATGTGCCCGAGTTAGGTGAGGTTCAGGGGTGGGCACGGTGGGAGGGCTACCAAGCCCACACGCAACAGGGCAGGGGAGGGGACAGCTTTGCCTCACCCATGCTCTCCCACAGGGTTGCCTGTGGAGGAGGTTCTGAAGGCTAAGGTGGCAGGAAGGGCCTTGAAAAATAACAGCTAACTGGGGCGCCTGGGGGGCTCAGTCAGTTGAGTGTTTGACTCGTGGCTTTGGCTCAGGTCATGATCTCAGGGTTGTAAGATCAAGGCCTGGGGCAGGCTCTGTGCTCAGCAGGGAATCTGCTTGAGATTCTCCCTCTCGCTCTCCCCCTCCACTCATGTGCCTGCTGCCTCTCTCAAATAAGGAAATCTTTAAACAGAAAGAAAAATAACAGCTAACTGATCAGTAGTAATGACAACAATAATGCTAATCAGAGCTAATATTTACTGATACTTTCCCCAGGCCTGGCACTGACTAAAGACAGCCCCATGAGTTAGGTATTATTATGATTATTATTTTTGTTTTCTAATTATAGTAACTGAGACTCAGATTATGAGACCTGCCCAAGGTCCCCTAGCCAGAAAGAGGAAAAGACAGAATTACTAAGGTTCAGATCTGTCCAAGTCCTAAGCCCAGGCTGGGCCCAGCTTGGGCACTCCAATGGGATGGAGTGAAGGGGGTTGAAGGATGGGGCCTCAGAGTGGCGGGGAGCCACGGTGAGCTCCCTGGACTGACCAGTTTTGAAGATGCCATCAGACCTGCCTGGAAACCTCCATCCTCCCTCCAGGTCTGAGCGCTTCCCAGACCCTGGACTGCCCTGCTGATGAGCTGCCCATTTGGGGGTGGGGGTGGGGGGCTGCTGGGGAAACGAAGCAAATACAGTACCTCCCTTTGACTCTTTAAACGGATATTCCTTGAACACCTTTAGGTTCCAGGTACCAAGAGGTAAAGGTAGGGTTCAGAAATGCTGAAGAGAACAGGCTCTCATGAAAGTAACTTTCCAGGGGCAGGGGAACAAGAACTGGAGGTATCCACAAATAAAGGATCATTTCAGAGAGGGAAATCAATAGGACCCCCGGAGAATGTGAGTAGTGGGTGGCCGTGTGGCCTCTCCGAGCAGGATGTGCTGAGCTGATCGCTAAATGATCACCAAGAACCACCCAGGCAAAGATCGTGGTGGAGGGGGGAGGGGTGACCAGAACCTTCCACACAGAAGATACAGCAAGTGAAGGTGCTGAGGCTGGAGGGCAAGGAGGAGAGGGCTGCTGGGGAGGCCGGTGAGGGCAAGGGTCGGGTGGGTCAGTCCTAGCTGTGGTCAGGGATAGCCACCTAGGGCTGGGAGGGCCACAGTCAAGGTTCGGGGCTATATCCTAAGTGCAGGGAAGCCACTGCAAGCCACGGGGTAGTATCCTCCAATTTCTGTTTATAAAAGCTGAGTCAGACCGCTCTGTGGAGAACATGTTGTAGCCGGGAAAGAAGACAACCAGCCACACGTAGGCTACTTTAGCCATCCAGGCAAGACAGGTGGCTGGGGCGCAGTGGATGGCTTTGAGGTGCACCTGGGAACAGACCCAACAGGATCCGCTGCCCAGTCTGGCTGTCCGGCTGATGGAAGGAATCAAGATGGCGCTCAGGTTTTGCTCCTGGCCACCAAGTAGAGAGAGATTCCATTTCCTGAGTCTCCCGGACCCCTGTCTCCACAAAGGGCCCCTCCCCTTAGTCTGAGCCCCGACCCCCTCAACCACAAGGTCCACACCACACTGCAGGACCCACGTTTGTGTCCCCCCAGGGAGCCTCCACCCTTCCTGCTCCTCTCCCCTCATTCAGATCCCAGCTGAGATGTCGCCTCCTCAGAGAAGCTTCCCCAACCGGCCTGCCAAGACAGCCCTCACCACTCTGTACCTCTTGCCGTGTCTAACTGTCCTGAGAGAGCCGATCACTTCCTGTCTCGCTCTCATTCTCCATATATAGGTTTGCACTGGTCATCTGTTGCTCTCCAGCGGACTACCAGGTCCCTCTGGGACAGGGTCTCTATTTTGCTGGTTCACCATTGCAACCCCAGTGCCAAGAACAGTGCTCGGTCTCTTTCTGCCAAATAAACACCTACGTGGAGCAAGGGGCAGGCAGTCCTTACACCCACTTCCACAATCGCTTATGATCTATTCAATGATAAATAAAATTCCATGATAAGTAAACATGACTTATTCAATCATTTGCGATTGATTGAGGACCTAGGTCGTGAGTACCTCTCGCGAACCAGAAGTAAAGAGGAACATGTCACAGCTCAGTTAGAGAAGGTCCAAGGAGAAAGACTCCGCCATCGCCCTGGAAGCCATCACAGTGCCCTGGGTGAGAAGAAACGTTTCCTGGGTCTCTCCCTGTCATGCTGGGAGCTGTGGGGAGCCCACTGCTGACTTGGGAAACCACTGGAGCCCTGCTCAGGTCCTGAGACATAGGCCAATCTGACGAGGGCCTCTGACTAGAAGCATGAGCCAGCGCCAGCCAGCACCCCCAGCACACCCACAGCAACCCAGGCCCAGCACTGCTTGGCACAATGTGGGACCAGCAGAGGCACCCCTGGCCAGAACCAGCTTCCCTGGAGTCTTCTGGTCTGTGGTCTGGAGAAGCCATGTCTCCATCTCAAGCTAAGTCCTCGTGGGACCCATGAGCATGCCCAGGCCCCTGGGGAGTCCTGTGCCCCACACATAGGGCCCTTTCACAGATAAGATCACATCCAGTCAGAGGCCCTGGCTGAGCAACGAGGGCTGGCCTCTCCCTGGCCACAGCCTCAGAGAGGGGCTCTTTCCTGGACACCGCTGGCGACTGACTTTCAGACTGACCCTGAGAATATGAACAAAAAGCCTCCTATGAACAGGAAAAGTTTAGAATGTCATCAGGTTATGAGCAGACCCGAGACTTGGGCAAGAAAGAAACATTTGACAGAGAAAAGAGAAGGGCAAGACAGAGAGGCCCTACAGAACTGATGCACAGAGAACAGCCACACAGAGAAAGGCGCTCAGAGCAGCTGCTCTGCCACTGCTTGAACAAGGCTGGAGCATGCTGGTCCTGAAGCCGGCTCTCCTCGGCCTCTCTCCTCACCCTGGCCTGCTCTGGATCAGCGCGGGCTGAGCCTTAAAGGCTGGATCTCCAGAGCTGTTGTGTCAGCAGGGCCATGGGAAGCACTGGAGCATGGAGGGAGGAGAGGAAAACCAGGATATTTCCACCCCTCTCTCTGTGCCTTGGGCAGCTGTTACATCTCCTCCCTGGCCTTGCCTCCCAGCCAGCAGGCCCACTTCAGTTCCATCTCTTCCCTTTGTCCTACAGCCCAGGGCTAACTTCCCCTTGTTGCTAATCTCTGGGGTCCCTCACTATCCCCACAGGCTTCTGTGACACCTTGTCACCTGCACAACCAATTCCTCCAGTGTAAGCACCTCAGTGACCCCTGAGCTCCAGGTTGGACCCTAGTGGCTCAGGAGTGAAGCCGGAGCAGGAAGAGCCGAGTGTAGTCATCACAAAGGACTCCCTGCCAGGGGCAGCAGAGAATAGACCAGACTCTTAACAAATCCGTGTGGACTTAGAAGGGAGAGAGAGAGAGAAGCCACATGGTCAGTTTGGAAAAGGGTAGACGTGGCTCAGTTAGATGACACGGGTGACGAAGTGTCCTGTCAACTGCCGAGGCCAGGGCTGGGTCGTCAGGCCCTGCTGGCCCTGTTCCCCAGGCATGTAGCCAGAGACCCAGCCGAGGGCTGGAGCGGGAAGTGGGGAGCATGTTTCTGTGCCCCAGCAGTTTGGAGGGTCAGGAACTGAATTCTCTATCTCTCCTTCCCTCGCCCTCCGTGTCTGAGAAGGAGCAATGCTACAGAGCTCAGGTCCCCTCCCTCCTGCCTCCCTTTTCATCAAGGATCTGGGCCACTTGCAATGGGAAACCTGGATTTCCAGACCAGAGCAGTAAGGCTTTCAGACTATTAAACTACTTCCTGCAGAGAAATTCTTCCTCCCCAAGGAGAGCAGGAAACCAGATACAATCAGCGGCGCTGGGCGCACTCCAGGGGCCAAAGATTTACTAGTAATGCTGCCCAGGGGAGTCTGGATCAGGGGCCGGAAGAGGGACAGGGGGTAGGAGGTCCTGATCGTTCTGCTTGTTGGAGTCTTGCCCCCCTCAGACCCTGCAGCATCAGACCTCAGACCCTACCACCCCTATCAGTGTCTCCCATCCCCAAGAGGGCAATCAGTCTGACACCTCCAGGGCCAGCCTGAAGGCTGCAGAGAGGCAGACACTCGGAGCTCCTGGAAAGAGCTGGGTAAATTGATTAGGTGATTAGTGTAAGTGGGCCTTGGAAATGGCTCCTGGTGGCTTGCTGGGGACAGATGAACTCCACAGCCTGGCGGGAAGACAATCGAGGGCACGTATGTGACTCTGGGACCAACCCCCTCCCCTCCCCTCCCTGCTGCGGAGGGAGAGCCTCTTCCTTGGATCTGGCAGTGAGCAGAAGAAACTGAGCTCCTGCCCCTAAGGAAGGTTCTGTCCCACAGGGGGGCACAGCGCCTGCCCAAAGGGAGCAGCCAGTCTGAGCAGAGAGCTGCTGAAACAAGGCCAAACGTGCTGGCGTGACCCCCAGACTCATGGGCCCGCAGGGAGCCGGGCATCGCCGCACCCCAGGCCTGCGCACCTTGCGGCGGAGCACTCTGCTCTCTAGGCGCATTCTCTCATCCTTACAAGGAGGCCTTTGGATTTGCTCAGAGTTCTGAAGGAGGCTCCCAAGTGGGGGCGGGGTGTAGGGAGCGGGTTCTCAGATTTGGGGGAGCTACATCTTCCAACTACATCTGCCTGCCATCCCCAGTTCTTTCCGCCGTCCTCAGTGGATCAGGATGTCCCTTCCTCCTCCAACCCGCCCCCCACAGTGGGAAACAGCTCTCTGACTCCCAAGGCCAGGTGGAGCCCCACATCCCAGTGACAGGGTGGTCCTTGAGGAGGGTGTCTGACCTGATCAGGAAACTGGGGGAAACGGGGCCCACACTTCAGCATTCCCGGCCCTTTCCTGCCCTGAGACTTGATTCTCTCCAGCTCTCAGGTAAGGCCAAGGTGGCAAAGAGACCAAGGCCGAATGGCCCCACCTGCTGTGGATGACTCATCTGGTGGGTGGGACGGAAAAACCCGTCCTGTCTGCGTGCGGGTTTAATGACCTGTGAGTGGCTGGTGCAGTGAGGCTTCACCCTGACGATCACAGAAGGAAAGGGCCAAATTCCTTTTCCAGTGAGGCAGAAAGACCTGCCTCTGGGGAGAGGGAGCCGACTGGATCATTCCCACAGGGCCCCGTGGCCTCTGCAGACAGTGGTCACTTCCAAGAGGCCGCTGAGGATCTGCCGGTCCACCTGGCCCGTCAGCAGGGCCCGTGCGGGAGGTCCTGGGAATGTGCGCACCTCGCTGGGCCCACGAGCATAGAGGGGTCCATGCTTCCCGTTGAGGAGTGCCTGCCAGCATGGGAGAAACACCATGTCCCCCCAAAGCAGGAGAGTTCTCCCCTGGAGCACCTCCTCCAAGGTGGAATGGGTCAGGAGACCCAGGTTCTGGTCCAGGCCCCACTCAGAGTGAGCACGTCTGCGGGAGACCCCTCCCCTTTGGGGCATCTGTGTCCACATCGAGATGATATGAGACTAAACCAGATGTCTCCCAAGCTCTGTAGATCATGTTCCCCTCTTCTGGAATGACCATCCTATAGGGAGAGCTGAGCTTGGCGCAAACAGTAAGAAGGGGGGATCCCTACAGACGAAACTCCTCTCCCAGTTTGGGGCAGAGGGGCCCCAGGGACTGTGGTTGAGAGG
>RCUC01145267.1:0-22455 GCA_003697995.1 Taxidea taxus jeffersonii
CAAATGTACCAACGGTCCTCAGAATACAAAGCAAGGAGTCAAGAGGCACTGCCTATAGCTAATGAAAGAATAAACAGAAACAAGTGTCCTTTGAAATTATAGTGGTTACCAGTCTACAAATACTGAATAACTAATATGGGAGGAAAGAGGAAACCAACTGGGGTGCTATAAAGTGGTTACATCTCCATCTAGTAGAACAGATAATATCAAAACTTAATAAAAGGGAAATAAAGATGTCTCAGCATTTTGGGGATAAATAATACAAGATCATGCCTAAGAGGACCCTCTCACATGTCTGAGAAGATAGCTAAAACCAGTGTTTGCCCCGAGGAGCAGAAATAATGGAGGTGATGGTTAAGACAAGTGGATGTTGCTTTTGATCAAAAACTCACTTGTGCTCTTTGGATTTTAGCCACGATGAAGACATGACTGTGATAAAATATATATATATATATATACAGATATATATATATATATACTTAAAAATTCACGGTCTCAGAAATTAACAGTCTATTGACTCCATTGAAGTTTCTCTAAAGTATACAGAAAAGAGCATATACATTTTCTGATGTTTGAAAAACTACCATTTTATCTTTCAACTAAGAGAATAAGGTAGGCTCTACTCGTAACCTTATTTCTCTAATCTGATTAAGAATTCCAAAGTCAAAGAATCTTCATATTCAAAGTTTCTAATTTCACTTCTAACTCATAAAGGAGAATAAGAGAAGGTTCTGGCAAATTAGAAAAGAAAAACTAAGAAATTTTTCTTAACAAATAGATTTTACTCATAAACATTTTGATGAGGGCAGTGGAAAACAAAGTAGTTTGAAAAAAAAATGTGGTTTGCGGGGGTAAAGTGCTAGAAAAACACATCTTGCTTTCCCTGATTGCAAAATATTTGAAAACGAATTTGTGACTTTGTTGAATGTGCAGAGCAAATAGACTCTCCACCTCCAGCTTCTGGCTTGTTTGCTATGTGCCAGAATTTGGGGAAGAACATGGGAATTATTGGCATATGGAGTATAAGGCTGTTGTCATGCCACGAGTTCACCAGATCTCCCTCAAGAAAAATCTGATTGATATTACTTAAATATTTTTTTTATTTTGAAGGTTTCACACATGTACAAAACTGGAGAGAATAGTACGATGAATTCCGTGTACACATCAACAGCTTTAGCAATTCTCAGCTGATGGCCCGTCTTCTTTCATCTATACGCCCACCCACACCCCCTCTATAATTATTTTACTTTATTTTTTTTAAGATTTCATTTATTCCTGGGGGGGTGCTCAGAAGGGGAGAACCAGAGAGAGAGAGGGAAAAGCAGGCTCCACACTGAACACAGAGCCCAACTCTGGCCAATCTCATGACCCTCAGACTCTGACCCAAGATGAAATCAAGAGTCAGATGTCCAACCAACTGAGCCACCCAGGCACCCATATAATTATTTTCAAGTTAACCTCCAACAATATATTATACCACCTTGAAATATCTCAGTGTGCATTGCTAAACCCTAGGAATAGGACTTTTTTTCTTAGCCACATATTATATCTAAAAACTAAAAAAAACTCCTCAATATCATCAAATAATCAGTATTCACATTTTCCCTCTCCTCAGAGGTTTTTTTCCTTTCTTTTTTTTCATAGTTTCTCTTTTTAATAATATGTTGGAATTAGGATCCAAATGAGGCCCCTATATTACAGTAAGTTGATATGCCTCTTAAGCCTGTTTTCATGCAGAGGTTCCCCCGAAATCTTTTTTCCCTTCCCATTTTTTGTGGAAGAAGCTCAGTTGCTTGTGGTGGTAATGTCTCACAGTTTTGATTTTGCATCCCACTGGTATTATGTAAACATGTTTCTTTCCTTTAAAACGACAGATCTGAGGTGTTTAAATCAGATTCAGGATCAAAAATTATAGCAAGATGATATCATAGGTGGTGGTGGACTGCTATTTAGAGAAACCCAGTGACTGGCTGCTTCTCTTTTTGTGATGTTAGCAGCCCTTGGTAATCACTGCTTAGATGCATTACAATCCCTTATGATATTTAAGTGCTGATCACCAATTCCAGTGTGTGTGTGGAGGAAGGATCCCCACCAACAAGCAATTCTCAGTACGCCAGCTGCGTGTCCTACAATTCAACTCAATTCCCACACTATCTACTTAAAATCGGCAGCAGATTCCACAGTAAAGGGCTCAACCCCACAATACGGCCCCTCCCCAACCCACTTTGGCCAACAGTTACAAGGCCGAGTTTTTATTTTTATTTATTTTTAATTTTTTTCAGTGTTCTAAAATTCATTGTTTAATGCAGCACACCCAGTGCTCCATGCGATACGTGCCCTTCTTAATACCCACCACCAGCCTCACCCAACTCCCCACCCCCTCCCCTCCAAAACCCTCAGTTTCTTTCTCAGAGTCCACAGTCTCTCATGGTTCATCTCCCCCTCCAATTTCCCACATCTCAACTCTCCTCTCCATCTCCTATTGTCCTCCATGTTGTTCCTTATGCTCCACAAGTAAGTGAAACCATATGATAATTGATTCTCTATGCTTGACTCATTTCACTCAGCATAATCTCTTCTAGTCCCATCCATGTTGATACAAAAGTTGGGTATTCATCCTTTCTGATGGAGGCATAATACTCCATTGTATATATGGACCACATCTTCTTTATCCATTCATCCATTGAAGGGTATCTTGGTTCTTTCCACAGTTTAGCGACTGTGGTCATTGCTGCTATGAACATTGGGGTACAGATGGTCCTTCTTTTCACTACATCTGTATCTTTGGGGTAAATATCCAGTAGTGCAGTTGCAGGTCATAGGGAAGCTCTATTTAATTTCTTAAGGAATCTCCACACTGTTCTCCAAATTGGCTGCACCAACTTGCATTCCCACCAACAGCATAAGAGGGTTCCCCTTTCTCCTCATCCTCTCCAACACATGTTGTTTACTGTCTTGTTAATTTTGGCCATTCTACCTGGTGTAAGATGGTATCTCAATGTGGTTTTGATTTGAATCTCCCTGATGGCTAGTGATGATGAGCATTTTTTCATGTGTCTGTTAGCCATTTGTATGTCTTCTTTGGAGAAGTGTCTGTTCATGTCTTCTGCCCATTTTTTGACGTGAGTATCTCTTTTGAGTGTGTTGAGTTTGAGGAGTTCTTTATAGATCCTGGATATCAGCCTTCTGTCTGTAATGTCACTTGTGAATATCTTCTCCCATTCTGTGGGTTGTCTCTGTTTTATTCTTTTTTTATTTTTTATGTTTTATTCTTTGTTTATTGTTTTTATTCTCTTTGCTGTGCAGAAGCTTTTGATCTTGATGAAGTCCAAAAAGTTCATTTTTGCTTTTGTTCCCTTTGCATTTGGAGACATATATTGAAAGAAGTTGCTGTTAAGGCTGGGTTTTTAGCTGTGCTTCTACCTCCTGGCTAATCTCAAAGCCCAGGTTGTCACCTGTACTTCTGACCACTTAGCTATAAATTAGAGGTTCCCACAAGCCCCTCTCTGTGTTTGATTACTTTGCTAGAGTGGCTCACAGACCCTCTGGAAACAGCCCACTTATATTTACCAGTTTGGTACAAAAGGATATGCTAAAGGATACAGACGAATATCCAGACAGAAGAGATGCATAGAGCAGGGCCCCTGGAAGGGGCAAGGAGCTTCCACGCTCTGTCCTGGCCACCCACTCTCTGCACACTTCCATGTGTTCACCAACCAGGAGGCTCTCTGAAACCCGTCCTTGGGTTTTCATGGAAGCTTCATTACACAGGCACGACTGATTAAATCATTGGCCATTGGCAACTGATCAAACTTCCAAACCCTCTCCCCTCCCCTCCTGGGTGGTCAGGGAGGTGGGACTGAAAGTTCCAACCCTCCAATTACATGTTTGGCTCCTCTAGCAACCACCCCCAGTCCTTAGGAGTGGTCCAAAAGTCATCTCATTAGCATAACAAAAGACAGTAGTGAGTGTGTGTCTCTCTTTCTCCCTCTCCCTAACCCTTAGGAAATTCCAAGGGTTTTAGGAGCTCTGTGCCAGAAATAGCTGGTAAACCAAATACATATTTCCTACTAGATCTTCCAATCTTCTAATCCTATCACTTCTCTTCCATTATTAGCTGAAATACTTCTATAAAAAGAAACACTCCCTTATCAGCTTTTGATTACTGAGATCCAGTTGTATAGGAAAGGCAGGAAAATACTTCTTTTCATTTTCAACATTTGAATAAGTTCCCTAGCTCCTCTGAAGCCAATTAGGTTTCCCTCCTGGCATCATTATAAACTCATGGATTTAAATATAATTCATGTTTCAACCCTTTGCAGTTATCATTATTATTCAAGTTCAGACTGTCCCATTTTTGGCTGGTGGGAGACTTTTCAAGTTGACTCTGAAGTCTTTCTGATCCAACCCAACTAGTCTTTGATATCCTTGCTTTCTGCTGTGAGGTGTCCCAGGCTCATCTTCTGTATTCTCTGACATAGCCCTGAAATCAGCAATTTCATCAGGGAGCATTGGTAACTTCTCATAGTAAATAGTACTGAAAAGTCACAGTATTTACATTGATGGGCTCCTGGTGCCAATTTCTAGACCTTTCCAATGGCAGAGATAGACTTCTTTTTTATGCTTTTAACTTTTAACATTGAAAAAATATTGGATTTTTTAAAGGTAGCAAAAATAGTAGAGTTTCTATGCACCTTTCATTCAGTTCCCCCTAATATTAACATCTGACATAACCATGGCATAATTATTAACCAGGAGATTAATATTGACACAATATTATTAAGTAATCTCATTACTTAGAATTCATTAGAATTCTTCTCCACTTCCCAAAAAGATGCTTTTCCAGTCCAAAATCCAATCCAGGGTACCATGTTGCCTTTAATTGCATGCCTTCTTCTCTAGTCTATGACAGCTTTTCAGCTTTTGAAGACTTCGGTGAGTTTTGTTTGTTTGCTTTTGTTTCAAAGATTTTATTTATTTATTTATTTTTGCAAGGTGGAGGGGTGAGAGAGAGAGAGAGCATGAGAAGAGGGAGAGGCAGAGGCAGAAGCAGACTCCCCCTGAGCCGGGAGCCCAATACTGGGCTCCATCCCAGGACCCTGAAATCATGACCTGAGCTGAAGGCAGATGCTTAACCAACTGAGCCACCCAGGTGCCCCTGAAGACTTTTTTATGACCTGATTCTTTTGAAGAATATTGACCAAGTATTTTGTAGAGCCCTCAATCAGTGTTTGATTATGTTGCCCCATGATCAGGTTGAGACTATGGTTTTTTCCAAAATATCACAGCTGGGATACTGTGCACTTTTGAGTGCACTGTATCAGAAGGTACATGTCAGCACGTCATTATTGGTGATGTTAACTTTCATCACTTGGTGGTCTCTGCCAATTTTCAACTGTAAAATGACCACTTTTCCCTTTGTAGTTAAAGAGTTGTCAGTACATACTGAGAAATTGTTCAAATCTCTTTTTTCTCACTATACTTTTCCCACTAGTTTTAGTATCCATCAATGATTCTTGGCTGTAATACTTTTTTTTTTAATCATGGTATTTGATGTGGGGAACAGAGACAAAGGAAAAAATTAAATTTCCTTACAACTTACAGCTCATTGGCAACTCCTTGAGAAAGGTGGAGTGACCTTCCTCTAGGAATTCAAATGCTTCAGTGTTAATAGTTTACTAAGGGCAACAGGAAATCAGCTTAACATTATCCTAACCTCCAGGATTAAGTCTCCTTTAACATATAAAATTCCTTTGGCAACTTCCTCTAGCTCTACTCCCCAAGATACATGTTAGCAATCATCTTCCAATCAAAAGGCCCCCTGATATCCATCTGAAGGGTCTATGACTACGGTTTCACTGGACAGTAGTAAATGACCCCTCTAGGTCCTGGAAACCCTGCTTGCAAATTCCTTAGAGACTTATGCTATCCTTAACCCCCTTCCAACATGAAAACACATATAATAAATAATGCAGCTCTTCCTGTCCATGGGTCCTGTTCCATGCTTTAATAAAACCAATTTCTTGCACCAGACAGCTCAACTTTCTTGATAATCTGCTCCTGGACCCCAACATTTCCACATCAGTATTTATGCAACTTCTGTATTTATGCAATTTCTGTCATTCATTATACATTTTTAAAGGTTTGAGAGAGAGTGAGCACATGTACACAAGCAGGAGGAGAGGAAGAGAGAATCTCAAGCAGACTCCCCACTGAGCATAGCCTCGAAGCAGGGCTGTTTCATCCTGAGAACATGACCCAAGCTGAAATCAAGAGTCAGACACTCAACTGACCCAGCTACCCACGCACCCCTCTTATACACTTACTAATTAGATTTTTACTGTAAGAAAAATATACCCCCATCTGCCATTTTTGTGTTTATTCAGTTATATATATTAGTATGGATGAGTGGATAGTTAGTTCCCTGGATTTTAATCCATTATTATCTTATTTATTTTATTGGTCGAACTGGTCCTGGATTTCCCCATCGGGAACTGCTATAAGTTGGCCCCTTTGCCTTTTCAACATGTTCCCCAAATCTTCTATGTACTCCCACACTCTCTGGGTTCCCAAGATAGTCCAGGCTCACCTTGCATTTTCCCTGTGCCTGTTAATACAGTGGTTGCTATGTGCCAGGCACTGATCTGACAGCTTTGCATGTATAAACCCATTTTATTCCCTATGACAAGCCCATAAAGGACACATCCCATGATCGAATCCACTTTTCAGACAAAGAAACTGAGGCACAGTGAGTTTCAGTAAATTGCCCAAGTTTCCACAGCTAGGAAGCAGTACAGCTGAGTGGCAAACACACTGCAGAATTCATGTTTTTAGTCACTAACCTGAAATTCAAACAGCAAAACAAACATATTATTTTATCTGGAACTTATCTTGAATTAATAGAATATATATATATATATATATATATATATACCCTTGCACAGAAGGAAATAGAGAGTCTGTCTTATAGTCTAATCACATCAGATAAGAAGGAGGCTTCCTGGAGATGCTTCATCACTTGTGAGCCTCTCAAGGGTGCCATGTTATCTCTTATACCTGCTGAACCATTTGACTTGGTCTTTGCTCCTTACCACTCCCAGGTCTACTCTGTTACCCAAACTCCTGTTTTGAATCTTACATCATCAGGACTACACCATCTTCTCTTTCCCCTTGTTGACTCCCAGCTCAGTCCCATCATTCCTGTGGCTCCCAGTCCATTCCTCTGTAAATCTTCTCCCACTCGTGATCCTTTTGTTAGTCTGGTCTCTACATTCTTTATCTTATTCCACACCAGTAATCCCTTCCTCCACCCTATCTCAGCCACATATTACCACTGTACCCTCATCTTGGCCTTAGCAGTAATTGCAAATACTCCTTCAGTGTTTATTCTAGCATACCACTATCTAACTACAGGTTCCTAACTTTTCCATAACATACCCAGTTCCAACAATCTTCAAACCACACTGGGACATTCCATCCATTGATTCTACCAGTGTCTTCTCTTCCCTCCTTACCTAGGTTAAATTCCGCAGTCATGGGATAGCTGACTATAACAAAGTCACATTTTTGCATACATCCTCAATACCTTAACTGCTCTCTCATTTTATTTTTGTTTTCAGTTTTTTGTTTAAAATCAGTTAATTAACATAGCATATCATTAGTTTCATGCTCTTGTTTTAAGCTATTAGCTTGGCAAACTACGATGCTGATTAAACCCAATCATTCTCTTATCATGTAACTTACTTGACAGAAGTGAACCCCACAGCCATGATGTAAGGTCTCATGTACATTGAGTGGGTCCTTAATGCAGCCAAAATTCACACATTTCCCTAGACCACCATCTCCTGTTTTCCTAACCAACTCTTCCTGTTCTTCTCTTTCTCATACCTCTAACACGTCCTCCCTTATCTTTACTCTCAGATGACCAAACTTATCTCAGATAATTAAAGCAATTACAGGAACTTGAACTGTCTTATATGTCTATCATATAAGACATCTACCAACCTATTAAATCTGCAGCACACACCCAAGCCTCCTGCTTGTTACTGTCTTCCTCTCTAACACCAATACAACCACTGCTGCACTCATACCTACTCCCAAATGCCAAAACTCCAGCAATTCGCCATCTTTGTCTTACATTATTTTTTGTTTACTACTGGATAATTCCCACCAGCAATACAGAATCACTGCTGTTTCTCTCACCTTAATGGTAGCAAAAAAAAAAAAAAAAAAAACTACTCTTAATCCTAACGGTCCCACCAGTCCTTTTCAATAATTACCATTTCTCTGTTCTAATTAGCCTCCAGACTCCTTCCAAGATTTGTCTAGACTGACCAGGAAAAGAGAGGATAAATAATAAGGCACAAGTGAGGATATTAAGAATGCAATTACTCGGGCTCCTGGATGGCTCAGTTGGTTGAGCAACTGCCTTCGGCTCGGGTCATGATCCTGGAGTCCCGGGATCGAGTCCCGCATCGGGCTCCTAGCTCCACGGGGAGTCTGCTTCTCCCTCTGACCTTCTCTCCACTCATGCTCTCTCTGTCTCTCTCTCAAATAAATAAAAAAAAATTTTTTTTAAAGAATGCAATTACTCAAACCATAGATATTTTAGAAAATGTTATAAATTATTTCATACAAGTAAGTGTGAAAGTTTAGATGAAGTAGATTATTTCCTAGTAAAAATATGAGTTATAGGGGCACCTGGGTAGTTCAGTGGGTTAAAAGCCTCTGCCTTCGGTTCAGGTCATGATCTCACCATCCTGGGATCGAACCCCACATCAGGCTCTCTGCTCGCCAGGGGGCCTGCTTCCCATCTCTCTTTCTGCCTGCCTCTCTGCCTACTTGTGATCTCTGTCTGTCAAATAAATAAATAAAATTCTTTAAAAATAATTTTAAAAATATGGGTTATAAAATGCAATTCAAGAAGAAACGGAAAATCTAAACAAGACATAGTCTTTATTTTTTTTTAAGATTTTATTTCTTTGAGAGAGAGAGCATGAGTGAGCTTGGGGTGGGGAGCAGAGGGAGGGGAAGAAGAAGGCTCCCCTCTGAGCAGGGAGCCCAATGCAAAGCTGGATCCCAGGACCCTGGGATCATGACCTGAGCCAAAGGCAGACACTTAGCCAACTGAGCCACCCAAGTTAAAGGCTAAACATAGCCTTTAAATAAATTGAATCAGTTGTCAAAATCTGCACCCTATATCTTCCCCACCAAAGTGACAGTAGGGGCAAATGATGTGATAGGCCCATTTTATAACAACTGAGGGAAGAGGTAACTCTGTATTAGCCAACAAAAATACTCTATGAAACCAGTATTATCTTGATAACAAAATCTGATGTAGTCAGCATGAGAAAAAAATTATAAACCATAATAAAAAGAGATTTACTTATAAAGGTATTTTTATTTTTTTTAATCCTGAAAAAGAAGTAGAATACTATCCTGGGCTTCCGTGAAAGCACAGATGCAGAGACAAATGCTTTGATGCAGGTAGTTTGTTTTATAAGTGATGGGAATCATCACAAGTGAGGAAGTGGACTAAGTAAGAGTAAAGGAAAGCCAATAAAGTGAGCTGCATGAGTGAATTACTGATCTTCCGAGAACCCTGTGAAACATAATTTAGGATCATCCCACATAAAGGTGGAGAATCTGGAGGCCCTGTCCAACAATTCTTACCCCAATAGGCTTCAAACAGGCCTGGGTTCTGGATAAAGCCCATAGGCAGAGGGAAAAAAACGTCTTGAAGTGGAAAGCTCACAGAAAGCTGAAACCTCTTCCCCTGCAGCTGCAGGTGAACTCATGTGTATGTAAGGTCATCACCTGCTATCAATAGTGAAAAAATGCTTTTACTCCTTTTCAAAGAGATATTTTGACTGTGATGTCACCTTTGCTCCAGAGTACTTATTCTATAGAATTAGTCTTTATAACTACTGCTCTAAGGAAAGGTGCATTATCTCCAAAATTCAGGTTAAGAAAATGCATTTACAATGGTTTTCAACCTGCAAAATGATACTGAAATTAGCCAGTCAACTGGGACTCAACTGTAGCATTGAATTTAGCTCCCAAAGAGTGTATTTATCAAAAATGGCCAAGTTCCTGATACTCTTGAGTAAATGAACATGATCAGCCCAATTAGTAATTTGGCTTCAGTTCATCTTATGTTCTGTAGAAGGTCATACCTCAAGAAATACCCACTTATTATACTTCTGTGGGCCTCTGAAATTGGATGGCAAAGAGCCATAGACACAGGAGACCCAATGTTAGATTTTGGTCGTCTGTTTGAGCTGGTCTCTGATTATTTAGAATACAAAAGAGTTAGCCATCTTAAAATAGTTAACCCTCTCAACCTTTGCATATGAACCAATGAAACTGAGCCTTCTTAGCAGTAGACATTTCTATAAAGGAAGAAGAGACAGAACTGTTGAGTGCATGGACAAAGAAGAGTGTGACACCAACCATCCTTGTCCTCCCAACCCCATGCCAAGGCTCCAAGACAAGAGGAATTCACAGTCCAGGTAGTCTCTGCAGATGAGTCCCTACCAAAACTCCAGTCTATAAGTTGCTGAAGGGTGTGAGTTCATTGTAAGGACACCATCTGAGCACGAAGGTGGTGCTGGAGCATTAGGCAAACCTCATAGCTGTGGCTCACATTCTACAGGTTCCCTCCTCTGCTTCTTTTCTATCAGAAAAATAGGGTCTACCCCTCACTGGTTCATCTTTCCAACACTGCTATGCCAAAAGAGTGAACTTAAGTTCTCCATAGTCTCTTTACTTGTAGGAGCTGCTATGAGAAGAGGTAGACCAACCGATGTATCTTGCTGGGCAATCTCAAGTTTTGAAACAGAAAAGAATACACTCTTTTAATCAAATCTTGGAGACCAGTCAAAAACTGTCTCTCTTGGAGTACATTCTGAAGCTTAGGTTAAAAACTCATTTTCTCCCTTCCCAAGATAATCACAACAGTGATCTTGAAGAAAATTCCTTTCTTCTTTCTTTCTTTCTTTTTCTGCATGACTTTCGTTCAGAAGTCAATGATAGATTAAGGTGGTTCTCCCTGAAATGGGATACAAGTATGGCTACACAGCTCTTTTTTCACATAGGTCATCCTTAATCATGAAAACATCAAATATGAGGCTTCTTCCTATCTCCAAATATTTTGGTGAAAAGATTTAAAATTTGAACAACCAGGAAGACGTTGTTAAATAGAATGGAAAATTCACATTAATTAAAGTAAAATATTAGACTTCCAAAACATTTTTTCTTTTCTACAGCAGCTGGTACCTATGACCACCACCCCCACCAACGCCATCATCACCACCACCAATGACAACAACAACACCCCCATTCTGTGCTCTGTTTTCTCTGCCATTGATTACTTTGGGAGAAGTTTGAGAAGCTTACGGTAACATCTTGAGGTGAATGAGGGTACAGTAATTTTTATCTTACAACCTGAGACATTTAGAAAACATCCATGTTATTCCTTATGCTCCACAAGTAAGTGAAACTATCCAGAAATGTGAGTTTCCTCAGTGATTTATCTTTCAGCCTTTGTCCAGTTCTAAGTTTCTGAGGGTTACATGAGCTTGCGTTTTTAACTTCTCCACATTGACCTCTGAGAGGAGAGGCTTAATTAATTTTTAGCTACTTTGCATGTGTATATGCACCATTTTGGACATGTAATACACACACACACACACACACACACACACACACACAGTGAGAATTCTTGAGGCAACAGGCTCAAAAGAGTAGCTGTTGAAGTTCAAGAGCTAGATCCCCGCAAAATATCCGGCTAAAGACAGTGATGACTTATAGCAAAAATGTGAGGCCAGTACCACTAGACCCTAGAAATTTTCAGAAAATATTTTCTTAACATTTTGATGCTTCTCCCCAGCTGCTAAGCAGCCACGGCTTCACAGAGTCCCTAATGTAGCAGCTCACCAGAATGCCAATAGGTTTTATTTCTTACTCTCCACCCTGGTTTAAAATACATCCATTGGATGACCCAAGCAAGGACACTGCTTTCCCAGCCTAGCAAATATGCACAGTAAAATGCTGCTAATCCCTACTGATATTAACACATATTGCATATTAATTTGTAGTCATTTTAGAGTGCCTGAAGTTTCAAAATGGAAGAAAAGGACATACCTGCTATATACCACAGAGATACCAATCAAAATCTCTGGGATGATGTTGAAAAGGTAGAGGTTAGGAGTGATGACAGAAAATTTAAGCTACCCTGCATTCTCTTGGGGCAAAGAGATCTTGAAGCCCTATGGGGTGGAATATGCTGACCCATTCTCCACCTCCTCTCCCTATTCAGAAACAGAGGTTGCAATGATTAAACCTACTGATGAGTGTAATGATGTGAAGGCAGAAAAATAGAGATTGTGAACGAAGCTCATAAAATATTGAGTATTTCAAAAACTGATTTTCCATCAAAAGAGCCTTTAGATATCTCATGATTGCTTATAAGATACAAATGTCAGGCACATGGAGGTTGCTTAATGAACATTAGACAGATTAATCCTACCCATATAGTTACATAGAATTTAAGCCCAATAATTACTACCCATAAATATAAAGGCAAAAATGGTAATGCCCACTGCATAAAATTGGCAAAGTTGATGTCATAAGAGCCTAAGCCAAAAACTAAAGCCTTATCTTTTGAGATAAATGATTAAAAATGCATCTGGCCACCCCCACAACACAACATGCCACACAACTTGGGACAAGGAAGAACAGTCAAGAAGTTAAACAGAAACGGGTTTAGATGGAATTCGGATGGATGACTTTTTTCCCTATTGTCTCTACATCTGATTGATCAAGAGGTTCCATCAACCACTTCCTCTTGTCCTGGGATCTGAGTGAGTAGCTTGCCCTGGAGCCAAAAAGATGAGGACAGACAAAGTCAAGTGGGAACACTCTCCATTTCTGTGAACGTAGGGAGCTGGATTATCTTGGGGGAATGGGAGACTACAGTTTAATCCACTTTACATTCTTGATACAGGTGCTAGAGTCAGTCCTTGACATCAGCTGCCTCAATAGGCAAAGCTAGGTTAAGGGAATACATTCCTGTAAATAAGGGCCTGGAGTCCATAAAGGATTATCAGAAGAATGACTGGCCATCTCTTCTTGTCATTTCCATTCCACTTGAGCTGGTACTAAAAAATGACACATGCAAAGGACACATCACAGTGGTGCCTCAATTCGGTCTGAGCTGAGAGGGACAACACCAAGGGATAGAGAGAATATATGGGTTGTTTTTTGTTGTTGTTATTTTATTTGCTATTGGTGCTTTGGGATGTTTGGTTTCTCTTTGAATAATAACCCTTACTTATTAAATCAACATTGTCTTAAGTCCCAACTGAGACTGTCCCACTGTCAGTGAGGCCAGGGTTAGGATAATCAATAGCCTTGCAAGTTTCAGTAAGATCATTATCCTTTCAATGGAAAAAAAGCCAGGTTCATGCATGCATTTCTCTACATGCTTTGGTTTCATGAGTTCCAAAACCCTCAATTTTGTTTGTTTGTTTGTTTCCCCACCTATTGACTCTCCCTCAAATTCCACTCCTGGAACATCATGTTTTTAAGTTTAATGGAGTGCTCCTTACAAAAATATAAAACCCTAGTGAGGAGTAACACAGCCAAATGCTTTAGCCATTTCTATTTGCTTTGCTTTCTAAGAGCTGAAGAGCAGGCTTTGATCAATTGTAAAGGAGAAGAGAAATGAGATATTCAGCTCTGGAAGAAACAGAAGACGGCAATCAGAGTGGTTCATGGCCAACAAGGAAAATCTGTCACTTATGACCTGATTGGAATGGAAATATGGATATCCAAGAGTAATATTCTGCCCAAATCTCTGATGTACAAGGTAGCATATCACCCCCAGGGGAACAGACCCTCCTAGATGGGTCTGTTTGGGTCTGATTCCCAAGATCAAGATATCAATGCCATTTTGGTTGGGTTTTTTTTTTGTTTTTTGGTTTTTGTTTTTAAGATTTTATCCATTCATTCGACAGACAGAGATCACAAGCAGAGAGGCAGGCAGAGAGAGAGAGGAGGAAGCAGGCTTCCTGCTGAGCAGGGAGCCCAATGCGGGACTTGATCCCAGGACCCTGGGATCATGACCTGAGCTGAAGACAGAGGCTTTAACTCACTGAGCCACCCAGGTGCCCCCATCAATGCCGTTTTAAGTTTTGTTCTATTTTGTTGTAAATCATTATTCATAATGTAAAACACAGAGTAGTGTCCATAACAACCAGTACTTACTGAGACAGATTCTGCTGGTAAGTTACTTCCTAAAAATAGATCTGTGTACCCTGGGACAACTCAGGAATTCCTCTAGACCACAAGGGTCCCATTAAATGGATTACTAACTCAATATATTTAAGAGTACCCAAGTGGCTTTACAAAATGCCCAACTTTTCACATCAGGCAGTTTGTGTCCTACGAGAATCCGTCTTGTTGATCATTTATTTTGTGTCATATATTATACCTAAACTGGTGCTGTATAATTTTAGATGCTTGTATCAAGTTAAATTCTCAAAGCCTAATTAAATTGCAACCCCCCCCCCCCCCCACACACACTCTGCAAG
The DNA here is from genome assembly GCA_003697995.1 of Taxidea taxus jeffersonii. Classification (NCBI taxonomy): domain Eukaryota; kingdom Metazoa; phylum Chordata; class Mammalia; order Carnivora; family Mustelidae; genus Taxidea; species Taxidea taxus. Next base: position 14,595 of record RCUC01145267.1, read on the forward strand.
CACTTTTCTTCATATTACTTCAAACATTATCTCCAACGATAAAGAAAGCAGGAACATGCATTTAAAGCTGTTTATTATTCTAAGCAAAGTAAACACCCAAACCAGGGGTTTGGGTCTCACTCATGTCCACATCCTCATCGTCACCCACTCAGTAGGCATGTTTCTCAATCAATCACATAAGCCTTGCACCTAAGCACACTGGATACCGCGTTCTCATGGAAGCACCCACACCATCGCATCGTCTGTGCGCCTCTCCTTCTCTCCACAACTCACGCAGAAATCCTACCACCATTCTCTCCTGGTACCTTCGCTCGGCTGTCCCAGAAGGGAGCACATTCACAGTAACAGAAGGATGTAGCAGAGAAAACTCCCCTTCCCAGCGAACACTAGCTTCTGTGCAAGTCTCAGACCTAACACAGGATCTTGGAATTGGAGGACCCTCCATAGGCATTCACTGTTGTGTGTTTACTCTGAATCGGCCCCTTAAATCCTTCCTACGATACATTTTTCTGTTCATTGTCTTGCTCTGTTTTCCACTCTGAGGTGAGTTTGTTTTTATTGAATCCCCCCCTTTTTCCCCTATCTTCTCTCGCTCCCTTTGAAAACATGGTCCATTTTTTTGCTGTGGAATATAATTACTAAATAATGTACAAATATATGGCCATGTACATTCTAAAGGAACAGCTGCAAAATTGCTAATATTAGGTCTAATTTAGCTACAATAAATTAGCAAATGTGTGGAAGCACAATGATGACAGCATAATTATAACAAAAGTCGATGTGTTGAAGTATATGGATGACAATACATACTAATTTTAGAGAGAGAAAAAGAACCCTACACCAAATGAAACGCATGCAATGAACAGAGGGGACTAATAGCTCAGACACATATACTTAATGTGGCCAGTCACTGTAAAAACAAAAAGATAGATGAAGCTGTTCAAAAAATCTAGCACTAACAAGCAGTGCAGTCTGCAACCATTAACTGTCAGGGGTAATAACACTCAAAATGCTTAAGTGCCGAAAACCAGCTTTCCCGGGCTGGCGGCGCGGGTGCCCGCGCACACCTGTGAAGGGGGCGCCACATCTACCCGCACATTCATTATAACAGAGGGAGGGAAAACCGCACTAATAATGTAAAGTATAAACGGAAACAGCAGACAGCAGAGAGTGACATTTGCACGGTCCCAGTCAGCTTGTTAGCTGAAGTGGGTTTTAATTAGCTATTTTCCAGCAAGCAAACGAGCAAATTAGTGGCAGCTATAAACAAGAAGAGACAATCAGGCCCAAAGAAAAGGAAAAATGATCAGGGTGCCTTTGCATGGGGTTGGGGAGGGGAGGGCAAGGAAACACAAAGCTTTGACTGAAAACTTTCCTGATCAGAGAATTAAAGAATGTTTTCTCTTGAACGGGCCTTAGGGATTACCCAGGACTCTCCCTTTCTTTCTTTCCTTCTTTTTTTTTTGGCAGGTGAGGAGACTGAGGTCCGCAGAAGCCAGCTGACTCGTGCAAGGTTACACCTATCAAAACAAAACAAAACGAGGGTACCTTCTAAGCCAGCGTCTCCCAAAATCTACTTGTGTAATACAATGAGCGGATCCACCCCTTGAGAACACAAAGAAGTGCAAACTCCTGTACAAAAGGGGCCTGATTATCAATGGCTACAACTACTCAGGTTCAACCATGCCGAGAGAGGAAACAAAACAGGAAAGCAGATGAGAAGCCAAACCGTCACATCTTCCCACAGCCAAAAGCACGTTTCGGAAAAGCATTCTTCTCCACGAGCACTCTTCGTAGAAAAGTATCATCCGAACAACTACCGCATGATCCGCGAGTGCCTATTATGTACCAGACACGGCGTTCAGTGCCGAGGACGAAACTTGTCTGGCAGGATGGGCGAGCGAGTACACGGACCTCACAGGCCAGTGGGCATAGGGTCTGGCACAGCCAGACACACGGCTGCGAAGTCCAGCAGCCGTGCCACGAGGGTGGACGTGGGCCATGTCCAGGAGCATCTGAGACCAAGGGCATCACAGCAGGACCTGCAGGTTGCTCAGCACAATGCCAGCCTCCCCACAAGCCCAAAGTGAGAGCCTATCTATTTCAGGTGGTCACCTCTGTAAAGAGAAAATCAAAGGAACCATTTGTCCCACTGGACTAGATAAGAGAAGGGCTCCAAAATGCATAACCAAAGAAATGCATGTTATAATTTTAATTGTCCAATTCAATCTGATTCACAACCTGAAATCCATCATTAAAAATGAAGAAGGTGGTTGGGAAAGTAGGAGAAATCTTGGGGTGGGAATAACAGAAGTTAGTGGGCTTATTCCCCTTACATCATAAATCCGATCAGTGTATCAAGAAGATTTCAATGTACTGACGCATGATATAGCCCAAGCAGGATACGAGGGCTGGGACAAAAGAAGCAAACATAGCCACAAACATATGCCACTGAAATAGGTAATGAACTCAAGGACCGTTGGTAGGAAAGCAGTTAGGAAAATGGAGACTATCTTTACCAAGAGGCATCAACCTCTTATATAGAAAATCACAATTACATGAGAGATACTGCATAGCACAAAAAAAATTTGCTCATCCCTCCTGACTTCACTGTCCAAAAGTGGCTTCAAGTATGAGACACAAGGGGCGCCTGGATGGCTCAGTGGGTTAAAGCCTCTGCTTCTGGCTCAGGTCATGATCTCAGAGTTCTGGGGTCGAGCCCCACATCGGGCTCTCTGCTCAGCAGGGAGCCTGCTTCCCCCCCTCTCTCTCTGCCTGCCTGTCTGCCTACTTGTGATCTCTGTCAAATAAATAAATAAAATCTTAAAAAAAAAAGTATGAGACACAAAAAGACAGACACAGGAAAAAGTATGTGTCCTCACTTCACTGCAGTTAAATGAGGTGAATATGTGGTGCCATTAATTTCTCATTCATTCAACATTTATTGAGCTCTTTCTATATGCAAGGCATAAGATTAGACACTGGGTATGCAGACATAAATGACTCTAAAAGGTTATTTAGGTGTGCCTAATTCCTCTCTCACAGGTCAGATTTTTAAACAGCAGACATAACCATGTTCTCTCATTCTTCTTTTCTTAATGTTAACCATATTCACTGTATCTTTTTCCATAAGATATTTCCAAGTCTCTAGTATTCAAGAAATTATTTCTATCCTACTAAAACCAGGATGTTCAGAACAGTATTGTCTGCTGATTATAAAGTTCAACATCATTTCACCTCCTTCAGTCTAGGTATTACTTCATTAATCTAACCCTAAATCATATCTGCTTTTTCAGTAGCTACTTACAATATTAACTAACTTTAAGTTCACTATTAACCAATACCTCCAAAGCCTTATCATTTAATAATATCACACATTTGAGGAGGCTCAATTACAGGGCCTTAATCCATTAACATAAAATTTTGTGAGATTTTATCCATTTTCCAGCCTGTTAAAAAATGTGTGGATCCTGATTCTATCATCTAATATATTCACTACAGCTCACCCTACACTAACATGATGACATCTCCAAATTCATTAGGAATCTTTCTACATCTCAATTCAAGTATTGATAGAAATTGAGAAAGGCAAAAATCCCTTCACAAGAGTATCATTAGAAACCTCCCTTACTACTAATTGGTTATGAAACTGGTCATCTTGGAATTTGGTCCATTAATCCTCCATGGTTTAGTTTGGGTTCCTCCAAGAAGCAGACCCTAAGACTAGCGTTTGAGAAAAGAAGGTTTGTTCTGGGAAGTTTTCCACAGAAAGTGCTGGTGGAGGAGAGCAATGAGTGAGACAGAGAAGGAAGGAAGGAAGGAAGCCAATAGAAGGGGCTCGGTGGAGGGTTGAGGAAACAAAGGCAAAGAGCCACCAACTCCGGCCTTCTGATGACTGAATGCAAACTCCCTGGCCTGTCCGCAGGCCAAGCACACTGCAGGGGATAGGGAAGACCTCAGGCAGAACATGGCAGGTGCTTGCAGTCGTGAGCTAGGAGAACACTGACAGAAGAGGGGACACAGAGGACCAACATCTGTGGTGCTCTAGCTCTTCCCGTACGACTGCATGAGACTTCAGAGGTCTCCCTCAAATCAAGACATGTTATATTATCCCACTGCCTTCACTCCTTCATTCTCCTAAATTTCCTGAATACTCTCCATTGCCTAATATTGTAGACATGATGCTTATTGTCTGGTGGCCTATTCCATGAGTGACCTTGTCCAACAATGATCTTCATTTTATAGCTACTACTTACAGTCCAATTCTAAACCCTAGTGATTTTTGCTTATGCATTTCCTAGCAATCTCTTAATAGTTTATAATACTCTGTAGACCAGACACAGGCTAGGCTATTTTATTATATACATGCAGTTTTTTCTTTATTATTTTTATAAATCAAACATCCCTGATATTATATTTTTTTAATCTTTAAAGTTTTTAAGACTCCAGAAACATTCTATTTGCAGGATGATGACAGACTAGATATTTCCCCATGACAAAGAGACAAAAAACCCAAGAATTTCTGGGGGAATAAACATAAACATCCTTATACATGGGAACATGAACTTACAGGAGTTAGGATGTTTAAAGTGAGAATGGTTAGCAGGCTGCAAAGCTTTGACTTCTTTGAGGGGGTCTCTGTTAACCTCAGCAGTCAGGAGACTTGGACCTTACTAATATAGTAAATTTGGGTTCATACAGTAGTGGTAAATTTGGGCTCACACAGATATCAGTGACCTGAAACTATTCCTTGATCCTGGCTTGAACAAGTTAAATCTTCAGAAGGCTATTCCATTACTCCAAAGTTTAACTAGAGAAAAATTCTCCTGTTAACAAAAAGAGAGGAAAAGAAACTCCTCTGTTTCATCATGGAATCTAGGTAAGATAAAATAGCCTCTGATAATTTGAACCATGCAAGTTTTGGGCCAAAGTATACAGAATGATCTGAAAAAACATCCAGCAATAAAACTAGTTTGTATGATACTATAAATGGCAGATACATATCATTATACGTTTGTTGAAAGCCATAGAATGTACAACACCAAGAACAAAATATAAGCTATGAACTTTGGACAATAACTGATGTGTCAGTGTAGGTTCATTGATTGCAACAAAAGTACTGCTTTGGTCTGGAATTTTGATAATGAGGGAGGCTGTGCATATGTGGGGGTGGGAATATATGGGAAATCTCTGTACCTTCTACTTAGTTTTTCTGGGAACCTGAAACTTCTCTAATTAATGAAGTCTACTTAAAAAAAATTAAAAAGGAGTAAAACCAAAATCATTAAATATGCTGATTTTAAAAAATAAAAACCTATCTACACCAAAAAATAAAAATAAAAATATTGAAGATCTGGATAATTATTATGTTAATTCAATCAATCAAGGAAAGCTAAAATTCTAATTTTATATAAACTGTTCCAAGGAAGAAGAAAATTTAAAAATAAATGATATTAATTCATTTTATGAAGTTAATGATGCCAGAAAAAAAAAGAATTACAGGCTAATTTCAACTTTGAATATAGATGAAAAATCCTAAGTAAATCAAACCAAATATGTATTAAAAACAGTTACCACATCATGGCCCAATTGGTTTTATACAAACAATGTTAAAATATTAAAAGCTGAATATCTATTAATTTTTACCAGTTGAAATAGAAAAAAAAATAACATCACCAGACACATAAGAAAAGCAAATTTAATATTCTGAGGCCCACTTGTGATTAAAAACAAAGTCTTAGTAAACTGAAAATAGAAGAAACATCCAGAATCTCATAAATTGTATCTACCAAAATAAAAAATACAACAGACAATGTGCTTAGAGGTTAAAATTTAGAAACAAAAATGAGAAACGGATGTCCTACTCAGTTCAAAATGTTAACAATTATGTATATATATAGATATATAGATATGCAAATATATACATTTAATGCATACATTTTATATATATATGAATTGCAAAGAAGCAACAAAAAATGTCATTTTTTCCTGACATGTTGCTTAGATCCAAAACTCAAAAGCATTTTAGCATACTTGAATTAGTAAGAGATTAGGGGTGCCTGAGTAGCTCAGTCAGTTAAGCATTCAATTCTTTTTTTTTAATTTAATTTTTTTCAGTGTTCCAAAATTCACTGTTTATGCACCACACCCAGTACTTCATGCAAGACGTACCCTCCTTAATACCCACCATCATGCTCAACCAATCCCTCAACCCCCTCCCCAATTCTTGATTTCAGCCCTGGTCATGATCTTGAGGTCCTGTGATCAAGCCTCCTGCTCAGTGCAGGGTCTTTTCTCTCTCCCTCCCCAGGCTTGCTCTCTCTCCCCTGCCCCCACAAATTAATTAATTAATTAATTTCTTTAAAAAAGATGAAGAGTTTAGCAATGTCATGGGATCAACACACACACAAAAAATTGACCACATTTCTATACACCAGCAAAGAACAGAAAATGCAATCAAAGGACATCAGCAGCCATTCAGCAATCCCTGCAGTGTAATCTTTGAGAGCCCTGGGATAGCACATTTCTGAGCCACAGACTTGTGTTCATTTTGCACAGCTTATGTGCGTACTCTTTACCTGTCTTTACCTATTCCTAGCCTCCTTTCTCCTGCATGTAAATCTTTGATGGCCTTTTCAATCTGTTCTTTCAAGAACTGCTTTCTCCTATGCATGCCTTAACTATTATAGCATTAACTCCAAGCGAAAACTTTCATCCCCTTGCTTTTTTTCTTGCCAACTAAACTTTTGGTTGACCTCCACTAATTTCAAGTTTCATAAGGTGTTTTAATTTCTTTCAAGCTTCACACAGAGGTTCCATCCTCTTAATACTTGTCTTGATGTCTTTCTTTCTTTTTGGCATTCATTCTTTTTTTTTTTAATTTAAAAGAACATTCTTTACTCTCTGCTTCAGTTTCTTTAGGTATCAATCATCTATCTTCTACATTAGAAATATTTACATAGTTGGTACTGTGTTATTTCAAGGCTTTGCTAGATAGGTGAGTATTCTGTTTTAGAGTCTCAGGCTGTGAATTTCCTTGTTTCCCCAAGCTAATCATGCTGCCTGTATCAGTTAGGAAGGCCAGAGTTAGGCTGTGTTAACAATTCCAGAATCCTAATGGCTTATGACAACTATTATACCTCATGTTATTTGTGAATCAGGTGTGGCTCTGTTTCGTGTTATTGTTATTCCAGATTCCAGGCCAATGGATCTGCTTCTATTAAGAATATTTCCTGGCTTAAGAAAAAAAGAAAAGATATGTTATTCTTACAGTTTCTGCTCTTAAGTGACACCAGTCACTTTTACCACATTTCTTTGGCCAGGACATTCATTCACATGCCCACCCCTAATTTCAACAAGATCGAAGGAAGGATCACTTGTCGTAAAATCTACCACAGTGTATCTGCCCAATCATCTGAGTTGAGTATACTGAGTTCAGCATTGTTAGATTGTCAGATCCTTTTATGTTTTCCTTCTTAGTACTTTAAAAATATTATTCCATTGCCTTTGGTCCTTTGTAACCTCCAGTGATAAGTCACCTGTCTTTCTTATGTTTGTTCCTCTGTTTTGTTTTGTTTTTTGTTTTCTGGTTACTTTTAAGATTTTCTTTTCATCTCATTCGCTTTCAGCAATTTGATTAGGATGCTCCTTAGTGTGTTTTTGTTTCCTCTATTTTGAATGCGATGAATTTCTTTAATCTGTGGGTTTCTAATTTTTATCAAACTTGCAAAAACTGTGGCCATTATTTCTTCAAATATTTTTCTGTACCCTCTCTTTTTTGTAATCTCTAGGATACCAATTACATATATGTGAGACTTCCTAAGAGTTTACCAAAGGTTACTAGTGTTCTAGGTTTTTTTTT
>ML105392.1:0-44177 GCA_003697995.1 Taxidea taxus jeffersonii
GAGTTTTAATTAGGAAGGAATTCTAAGCAGAATTTGGGCTAAATAGTAAATGAGTAAAAAGTAACAAGGCTTTTTTCTGTAAATTTTTGTACTTTAAAGTCACTATCAGGTGATAAAAATGTCTTTTCACTTCTTACTACAGAAAGAATACTTTCACATAGGATATTTGTTTCCTGCTTCTAGGGGGACAGAGGGAGGGTCTGAGTGGCCTTGAACTGGTTGTTTCTTTAGTAACTTTTAAAAAAATAACGAATATGCCAAAGTGACTTCTTTGGGTGCCTCCTCTTTGTCCCTACATGTACTCCGTGTGTGAGAAGGACATGAATTGGAGGTGGGTAGGGACAGAATTCTAGAGACTGAGTATTTGTGTTCCCTAGAATTTTACATGTTGAAACCTAATCCCCAGTTTGGTGGTATGTGGAGACGGGCCTCTGGGAGGTGATTAGGTCATGAGAACGGAGTCATTGTGAATGGGATTGGTGCGCTTTCATGAAGAGAGGCCTTATAAAACAGATGCCAGAGAGCTCCCTAGCCTCTTCCACCATGTGAGGATACAGTGAAAAGAAGTCTGACCACGCACCAGGAAGGAAGCTCTTCCCAGACAAATCTGCCAGTGTCTAACCTTGGACTTCCCAGCCTCCAGAAAATGTGAGAAATAAATTCCTTTGTTTATAAGCCACCCAGACTATGGAATTCTGTTATAGAAACCCAAAAAGGCTAAGATGGTTATGTTAAGAGGGGTATTCTCAAATCTTGTTTCTGATAATTAAGTTCTATGGCCATGCAGAACAAAATTTTCACAATAGAACATATTCTAGTCACCTTCATAGGATTCTCTGAGATAAAACAACAAAAATAAACACAAATGCTGAAAGAAGAGAGATACTGAGAAAGGAAGAAGTGCTGTATGGTGTTTCAATAAGAAAACTGAATCGGTGCAGGAGCAGAATACAACTGGCCTTGTAGGGGAAGTCTTTAATTATTCCCAAGGGAGTTGTAGCAATGGGGGATGACATGATTTCCATCCAAACAGAGAACCATGTAAGATTGAAAAGAGGTGCTAAAATAAGTTACAGGCTTTAACTTATTTACAGCTGGTATAACCAGGACCCCAGGCAACCCTTCAGTCACCCAGTTAGAGCCCAACACAGGCCCTGGTATAAAACTTAGGAGGCACAAGAGAGGAAATTACTATGTGCGGACTTCGGTTTCAGCTCTGACATGTAAAGAGCCTGAAAGTCACTCCCATCCTTACAGTGAGAAAAAAGCTGAACAAATTGAAAATCAACAACTTCTCTTGGATTTTCTTATTAAAGAACTGAGGTCTCAGGGAAAATTGCCACTGGAAAATCTGGAGAGACCGCTGAATAGAAGGAATCACAGCTCTGTGGGTTTTGTTCCTGCACTGAGCAGTTCCCCAGCACCACCCAGGTGCCCTATAATTCAATTCTAACGGTCTACCTGGAATTAGCATCAGAACTCTTAAATTAAGGTCTCAGTTCCACAAGAGGAAGTCTGCTTCAGATGTGCCAGTCATAAAACCAGGCCTCCCATTCTTCTGACCAACTGGCTATAAATAAAGAGTTCCCATGACCCCTCTTCAGGTTCAGTATTTGCTAGAATGGCTCACCAAACTCAGGAATACACTTACCTACATTTGCCAGTTTATTATATAATTTGGTATATGATCGATTATTAACTCAATCTCTAGCCCCTCTCCCCTACCTGGAGGATGGGGATGCAACTAAAAGTTCTAACCTTCTAATCAAGCCTTGGTCTTTCTAACCAGCCCCCATCCTGAGGCTGTCTAGGGGCCCCCAGCTGCCAGTCATTAATATACAGAAAGACACCCTTAGGTGCCACCCTGGGTGGCAAAGTTGGTTGAGTCTCTGACTTTGGTTTTGGCTCAGGTCATGATCTCAGGGTGGTGATGTTGAGCCCCTCATTGGGCTCCCACTCAGCGGAGCCTACTTGGGTTTTTCTCTCCCTCTCTCCTTTCCTTTACCCCTCCCCCCCTCACTGTTTCTCTTTAAAATAAATAAACAGATCTTGAAGAAAAAAAAAGATACCCTTATCACTCCAGAGATCCCAAGGGTCTTAGAAGGTCTGTGTCAAGAACAGGGGCAAAGACCAAGTATAGATTTGTCATATATTATGTCATAATCCAATCCCCTGATCACTGGTCATGGACCCCTTATAGCAAAAAAGATCATAAAAGTCAAAAGATAATGCTTCATTACCAGAATTCCACTCAGTCATTAATAATTAGTCCTGTCCATCACCATATTGTATGAAAATGTCTCCCAGGGCAATGTCTCTCAGGTTTTCAGGCTTCTATAAAATCTTGTCAGGTTCCAAAAGCAGGAGTGGTCTCAGCGATATATGAGTTCACCCTTTCAAGCATCTGGTATAATTGAGCTAAAAGACAATACCATCTCTTGCTCTGGGCCTCTTCTAAAGTGTTAATGTATATGATTTCCCTCATTCAATAACCCATTATTCATTTCTTTATCCTCAGCTACTATGCTTCCTTCTTTTCATTTATACTCAAATTTTGGGGGAAGAACACTAGGTTCAGCCACTGTGCTAGTCTGATTGCAGGCAGCAATACTAGCCTAACAGGTACCGCCCCCTCAATCTACTCTCATCCATATGGATAAGGTTACAGAACTAAATATAGGTGCAGAACTAGTGGGCTATTTCTTTTTAAAAGATTTTATTTATTTGAGAGAGAGAGAGAGCAGGATCAGAGGGGAGAGGCACAGGGAGAGGGAGAAGCAGACTCCCTGCTGAGCAGGGAGCCCCATGTGGGGCTCAATCCCAGGACCCCAGGACCCAGAAATCATGACCTGAGGGAAGGCAAAGGCCAAAAGCAGATTAACCAACTAAGTCACAAAGGTGCCCCTAGTGGGCCATTTTTACCAGCAGGCAATATAGCCACATTCATCATTAACCCTAATTTTGCCAGATGGGGTGAAGACACACCCACCCCCTCGGGCTTTTGGGAATTCTGACGTACAGGTTTAAAAATATAGTTTCTTGCCTAGGAATTACCCCTGCTTCCAACATTTTTAACTGAAGCCTTGGTCTCATTAAAGAATAAACAAAACTAAGATGATGTGGAGAAGAAAGAAAAATATAGTTGTTATAAAAGCATCCTCCTAATTTGGCACAGATCGCATGTTCATACAAGCATCCTCCTCCATTCACTCTTCCCCAGATCTACCAGGAAGACAGAGGACTCCATCCAGGGGGAACATTCCCACAGACCCATTTCTATTGATGGTGAGCACTCCTCTTGATCGTGAGCATACTCGTGAAGGTATGTGAGCCAATGTTTCATCCCCACCCCATTTTAGACAACTGATGTCTGAATTGCCCGTCCCAATTCTCTATTAAACTATTACTCTGAAGAAATATCTCTGCCAATTGTTGGAAATTTTAAGCTGCGAAGTGTGTTCCTTGGTCTGAAGAAATATGACTCAGAGGTCCAAACTGGTACAGAATCTCCTGTTCCAGTTCTTTTATAGCACTCCAAGCATTTGCGCATACCACCCGGTGAGCAAAGCCCAATCCAGAGCCAGTGTCTAGTCTTGTCCAAACCCATTTGTAGACCCCAGGACTACTAGCATCGGTCTGACTCACCAGGAATGGTCAGGGTCTTCCTACCAGGGAATCTGCCACACAGCCATTTGCAGTCTCTGTCTCTTCTGCTGGCAGACAGAACAGTTCTTATTGGCATTGTGTGCCTCCGAGGGTGTAAGAGGACAATGTCTAGCTTCCACCCATCTTTGCGTTGCTGCAGTACTCTCATGTCCACTCATTCCATGGACTGAGGTAACTATCATGAGCGACCACGTGGGAATATCTCCTTAGTAATTCCAATCACTATCTGAACCTGGAAAGGGGTTCTGATGGGCATCCACATGTTCAATAGCGACTTCCATAGGGATGGGACTCATGTGGGCATGCCTGTAGTAAGTTTCCATTGTCTTCCTGTCTGATGATATGACTTCTGGCTTCTGGCTTTTTAATTTTCTCCAAATTGTGGTAAATTAAGGGACTTGTTTGGAACCTTTTAATATTGGGGGGCTACCTGGGGACCCCTATGCCCTACCCAACTTTAAGGATGCTGTATTTAGACCTCTATTTCAATACAATTTTAAAATTAATTTAGCAAAGAGGCCATTAGACTGAGGTGAATTTAATGCCTTGGGAGTAAGCAAACCAAAACCCAAGCCTCAAAGGTTAAGAAATTAAAACCTGAAGATAACCAGTCACCAACAGCTCACCAGGTCTTTCCAAATAAGGCAACCACTTAAGCTGTAGCCAATCAAATAATTTCCTTGCTTTGTTCCTGCACCTTCTCTATAAAAGTCTTTCCCTTAAAGAAATAAAAAATAAAGTCTTTCCCCTAGCTCCTGTCAGTGGAGCACTCCTAACCATTTCTGGTTTGGGGCTGCTCAATTCAAATCCGTTTTTGCTCTTATAAACTCAAAATTTTGATATGCCTCAGTTTATCTTTTAACACCATCAATGTGCATCTTACTCAACCCATTCTTAACAACAATCCACTCACTGGGAGAAGTCCTGTGGCTCTTGTGTTTTCTCTTTGCTTCCCCTCTATCAACATTCATTTGACTCACCCCATTTCTTAATAACTGTGTAAAAATTTTCACTTCCCTGGGAGGAGTCCCTTGACTCTCCCTTCTGCCTCCCTGCATTCTCTTGATAACTAAACTAATGTTTTTTCTAAGTATCTGTAAGACCCATAAGGGGAAACTAAAAGAGCAAATTCTATAAGGGCTCTCGCTTGACTTTATAGCAGTAAAGTTATATTGGGTGCCCATGCAAAAGAAGCCCCTTAATCACAGCATTAACCATAACCTGGTAATAGGCATATTCAGTTGGTAAATATCCTAATTAGCATAAAGCCAGTCTTACATGGCTTGCATATGAAACATATCAACCACTTCATCTGCAGCATTCCACTTAGGAGTTAGGGAGGAATTGGGCAGTCTCCCTCCTCAATGTAAACAGACCTTACAGTGGCCTCTCTCCAGTTCACAAGGCTAGCTGTTCCCTCAGGTATAATTTCCCATGTATCTGAATGATGAATGGCCATCTGTGATTGTTCAACCGTGAGCTGTGGGTCCTGTATCAATCCAAACATGCTCTCCCACACTGCAGCATTCAAAACCAAAGACAAGGTCCCCAGATTAGTTACTCTCACATCCATGTTAGTAAAAGATCTTCAGGGAACTAATGATAACACCTCCTTCACATGATAGTGCCTAGTTTCTGTAGTTTTGGTTTTGCCCTCCTTCCATGGTAACTACCTTCTTGGTGACCAGAGGTCTGAGAGGTGCTTTCTGTTGCCCCAGCATAATGTTTGCCTTTGTGGGCAGAAAATCTCTTAGGATATACTTGACCTGAATCGCACCATTAATTACATCTAAGTAAGGTTTATACAGCTCTTCACCCAACAACAATAGAATACACATTCTTTTCAAGCTCACATGAAACATTCACCATTCATGGACAGTAAGATAAATCTTAACAAATTTTACCTTAGGGGTGCCTGGGTGGCTCAGTGGGTTAAAGCCTCTGCCTTCGGCTCAGGTCATGATCCCAGGGTCCTGGGATCGAGCCCCGCATCGGGCTCTCTGCTTGGCAGGGAGCCTGCTTCCTCCTCTCTCTCTGCCTGTCAAATAAATAAATAAAATCTTAAAAAAATTTTTTTATTTTATTCTTATTTTTTAAAAGATTTTAGTTATTTATTTGTCAGAGAAAGAGAGCACAAGCAGGGGGAGTAGCAGATGGACAGGGAAAATCAGGCTTTCCGCCACGCAGGGAGTCCGATGTGGGGCTCAATCCCAGGACCCTGGGATCATGACCTGAGCTGAAGGCAGATGCTTAACCAAATGAGCCACCCAGGTGCCCCACCTTAACACATTTTAAAAAGTAGAAGTCATACAAAGTGTGTTCTCAGACCACAAACTACAAATTAATAACAGAAAAATAGCTGGAGAATCACAAAATATTTGAAGGTTAAACAACACACTACCAAATAGCACATGGATCAAAGAATAAATCTCAAGAGAAATTTAAATAACTAAATTTAACTAAATGAAAATGAACATACCAGACGCAGCAAAAGCAGTGCTTAAAGGAAAATTTATAGCATTAAATACATATATTAGAAAAAAATGTCAAAATAAATAATCTAAACTACCATTTTAGAAAACTAGGAAAAGGATATTAATTTAATCATATATCAAACAAAGAAAAGAAATAAAATTAGAGCAGAAAGCAAGGGAATCTAAAACCAAAAAATAAAAAATACTGAAAATCAACAAAAACAAAAGATGGCTCTTTGAGAAGATCAATAAAGTTGATAAACCTCTAGCCAGACTAAGATAAAAAGAGAGAACACAAATTACTGGTATCAGAAATGAAAGGGTTAGGGTTGGGTTTAGAGCCGGAGGACACTGAAAGGACAATAATGGGATACCTTAAACAATTGTAGAACCACAAATTTGATAACTTAGATGAAATGGATTAATTCCTTGAAGGATACAAACTACCAAAACTCAGATGAGAAGAAACAGATGATCTGAATAGGCCTGTCTATACCTATGAAGGAAACTGAATCAATAATAATCCTTCCAAAAGAGAAAGCACCAAGGCCAGATGGTTTCACTGGTGAATCTACCAAACATTTAATAAAGGAATGATATCAATTCTGTACAGTCTCTTCCAAAAAAACAGAAGCAGATGGAACACTTCTTTACTTATTTTATGAAGCCAACCTTTCCCTAATACCAAAATCAAATAAAGACATTACAATAAAGGAAAATTACAGACCAAGATCTCTCACAGATGCATAAACCCTCAACAAAATCTTAGTAAATCCAACAATGAATAAAAAGAGTTATAAACCATAATCAAGGAATTTCTTCCAGTTCTGCAAAGGTTAGTTCAATATTTGAAAATCAGTTAATGTAGTCCATCACATAAACAAGCTAAAGAAGAAAATTATATGATCATATCAATTGATGCAGAAAAAGCATTTGACATAATTCAGCACCAATTCATTACAAAACTCTCAACACACTAGGTACAAAAGGGAACTTTCTCAACTTGATAAAGAACGTCTGCAAAGAATCTACAGCTAATATCACACTTAATGGTGAGAAACTGGATGTTTTCCCTGCTAAGACTAGAACAAAGACAAGCATATTCCTTCTCACCATTCCTGTCAACATCAGACTTGAACACCCCGTGTACAACCAGACAAAAAAAGAGAATAAAGTGGTGTACTGATTGAGAAGAAAGAAATAAAATTGTACTTATTCACAGATGACATATTTGTCTATGTAGAAAATCTGAAAAAATCAGCAACAGTAAAAGCCTCTTACAACTAAAAGTGGTGGTTATAGCAAGTTTGGACCATACAGGTTAATACAAAAATCAATTGCTTTCCTACATACCAACAAAAAACAATTGGAATTTGAAATTAAAAACACATTACACTTAAAATAACACCCCCCCAAAGAATATGCTTAAGGATCAATCTAACAAATCTATTGCAGAGAACTATAAAGCTCTAATGAAAGAAATTAAAGATATACTTACTATATTTGATTTATCCTCCTCCATTAGGGAAGATGAACACAATGCTAGAACAGGAAAGAAATTAATTGTTTGAACATCTATCTTATGCTAAATATTATGTGGAGCACCTGGATGGCTCAGCGAGTTAAGGCTCAGACTCTTGGTTTCAGCTCAGGCCATGATCTCAGGGTTGTGACCTTGAGTCCTGCATCAGGCTCCATGCTCAGTATGGAGTATGCTTGAGATTTTCCCTTTCTCCCTCCGCCCCTGCCCCTCGCCCTGCTTGCAAACACAGTGCTCTCTAAATAAATAAATAAATAAACAAACAAATAAATAAATAAAATCTTTAAAAATATATTATGTAAATCATTACTTAGATTATTACTCTTTGCCTTTACAAAAACCTTTCTGCATGGATATGACTATTACTGTTGTATAGTTGAAGAAACTGAAGTTTGGACAATAGTTGTGGGAGATAATAATAATCTTAAAATAAAATATTATGCAGCCATTAACAATAATATTTCTGGAAAATATTTATAAGGTTAAATAGAAGGAAATTCAAAAAGCAACTTTCAAATCTCTGAATACTATATGAGATAAATTTTATTAAAAATTATAAAATTTTGGGGCGCCTGGGTGGCTCAGTGGGTTAAAGCCTCTGCCTTCGGCTCGGGTCATAATCCCAAGATACTGGGATCGAGCCCCGCATCGGGTTCTCTGCTCCGTGGAGAGCCTGCTTCTTCCTCTCTCTCTGCCTGCCTCTCTGCCTACTTGTGATCTCTGTCAAATAAATAAATAAAATCTTAAAAAAAAATTTTTTTTTAATTATAAAATTTTTAAAATAAACTGGGAGATATTGCTCTATAATTCTGTGAATAATATATCAAAACATTACTATGTGGATCAACTCGAATGCTAAAACACTGCTGGTGAGAATGTAGTTGGTACAGCCATATGGGGAAACTATTTCAAAATTTCTATAAATTCGCACATATACAATCCCATTCCTAGGTACATACCTGATAGGTAGATATTCTGTTCATCAAAATTTATACATATACAGGAATATTTATAGCAATCCCATTTTTAATAACCTAAAGCTAGAAATAAGTCAATAGCCATACACAGTAGAGTGGGTAAATACATTTGGGCATATTCATACAATGGGAAACTATAAAACAATAAAGGTGAAGGAACTAGAATTACATGCAACATGAATGAAACTTGGAAAGGTATTTTTGAGCTATAGGAACTAGACATAAAGAAAATAATTCCATATATGAATTTCAAAAACTGACAAAACTAAGCTCTGGTGGGACACCTCGGTAGCTCAGTCTGTTAAACATCTATCATCTGCTCAGGTTATGGTCCTGGCATCCTGGGATCGAGTACTGCATCAAGCTCCTTGCTCACCGGGGAGCCTGCTTCTCCCTCTGCCTGCAGCTTCCCCTCCTTGTGCTCTTTCTCTGAAAAATAAATAAAATCTTAAAAAATAGAGAATAAAATAAGTCACTTCATAAAAAATTTTTAAAAAAGAAAAACAACTAAGCTCTGATGTTACTGACTAGAGAACTTACTGCTTAGAAAGGGGCAGGACACATGCTTCTAGGGTGTTAAGTAATGTTCTAGTTCATTAGCTCAGTCATAGTTATATGGGTATATTCACTTTGTGGAAATTCACTGAGTTTCACAACTATGATTTTGCAATTTCTGCAGTATTCAATTCTTCAAACAAAGCTTCACTAAAAATGTTTATAGTAGTTATAATACATGATAAGAAATGCAATTTTTATTTTTATATGTATTTTCCATACATATTTATATGTATTTTCCAAACATATTTATATGTATTATCTGTATTTTCCAAATTATTTATGATAAATAAGCATTCTCTTTTTTTAACAGCTTTATTAAAGCATAACTTACATAGATAAAATTAACTCATTTTAAGAGGACAGCTCAATGAGGTTTGGCAAATGTATAAAGCTGTGTAACTACCACCATACTCAAGATAGAGAATATTTTCCATCTCCCCAAAAGTTCCCCTATACCTTTTTTTTTTTTAATTGACATACACTATTATATTAGTTTCAGGTATATGACATAGTGATGTGACATTTTCATATATTGCAGGATGGTCACCACAGTATGTCTGGTTACTATCTGTCACCTCACAAAGTTAACACAATATTATTGACTGCAATCCCATGCTATATGTTATATCACCATGACTTATTTATTTTTTATTTTATTTTTTGAAAAATTTTATTTATTTATTTGTCAGAAAGAGAGAGCACAAGCAGTGGAAGCTGGCAAACAGAGTGAGAAGGAGACTCCTTGCTGAGCAAGGAGCCAGATTCGGCACTCGATCCCAGGACCCTGAGATCATGACCTGAGCTGAAGGCAGATGCTTAGCTGACTGAGCCACCCAGGTGTCCCTTATTTTATTTATTTTTTAAATGTATTATTTGTTTCAAGGGTACAGGTCTGTGATTCATCGATCTTCTATAATACCCACTGCTCATTACAACACACATCCTTCCCAATGTCCATCACCCAGTTACCCCAACCTCCCACTCCCCTCCCCTCCAGCAACCCCTAGTTTGTTTCCTATGATTAAGAGTCTCTTGGGACACCTGGGTGGCTCAGTCAGTTAAGCATCTGCCTTTGGCTCAGGTCATGATCCCAGGGTCCTGGGATCGAGTTCCACATCAGGCTCCCAGCTCAGTGGGGGGCCTGCTTCTCCCTTTGCCTACTGCTCTCTTTGCTTGTGCTCACTCACTCTTTTTCTCTCTGACAAATAAATAAATGAGAAATCTTAAAAAATATATTTGTTATTAAAAAAAAGTCTCTTATGGTTTGTCTCCCTCTCTGATTTCATCTTGTTTCATTTTTTCCTCTCTTCCCCTATGATCTTCTGCCTTGTCTCTTAAATTCCACATATCAGTGAGATCATATGATAATTGTCTTTTTCTGATTGACTTATTCCCCTTAGCATAATACCCTCTAGTTCCATCCATGCCATTGCAAATGACAAGATTTCCTTTTTTGATGGCTGTGTAATATTCCATTGTATATATATACTGCATCTTCTTTATCCATTCATCAGTGGATGGACATCTGCACTCCTTCCATAGTTTGGCTATTGTGGTCATCCTAATACCCTTTTGAAGTAAATCCCCTTGCCCAGTCTGATCTCTCTGGTCTACTTTCTGTTACTATATTTTTGCCTTTTGTAAAAATTAAATATAAATGAGATGATACAAAATGAAGTCTTTCGTGTCTCTTTTTCTTCAGCTGGAGTGATGTTTTAAGGTTGAGCCATATTACTGTGTGTATCAGCAGTTCTTCCTTTCTATTGCTGAGTAGGATTTCATGATGTAAATATAGCACAATTTATCTTTTCAGCAGCTAATGGCCATGTGGGTTGTTTCCTTTTCTTTCTTTTTTGATATTTTGATTAAGTGGCTAAGAACATTTGTATACATTTTTCTTTCTTTTGGGTAAATAACTAGGAGTGGAATTTCTCAGCCTTATGGTAAGAGTATTTTTAATTTTACAAGAAATTGTTAAACTGTGTCCCAAAATGCCTGTGCTATCTTATATTTCCAGCAACAATGTATCCGAGCTTCAGTTGCTCTACCTCCTCTCCAACACTTAGCATTATTGGTCATTTTCATTTTAAGTAGTTAATTTGCTTTATCCTGATGACTAGTGATACCATTTGTATTTCTTGTTGGTAAAATATCGATCAAATATTTTGGTCATTTTTTATTGGATTGTTTGTATTGCTGAGATCTAAGTTCTCTTTACATATTTTGGATGCAAGTCCTTCATCAGATATACATGACTTTTTCTCTTCAGCTTCTTAACGATATCTTTCAATGAACAAATGTTTTTCATTTGATGTTCAATTTATCACTTTTTAAATGATCTGTTCTATTTGTGCAATGTTCCCATTATAGAAAAAAACACATTATATAAAAAGGAGCTGACAATAACTGAAAGGTTAAAGAGATAGAATCAAGCAGTCTAACTGAAAGCAATTCAACTCTAGAGATTTAAACCATCTATTTCTATGGCAGAAATGAACTGGTGAATAATTAGTGCTAATACAAAAAGGTTGCACAACCTTGCTCATTATGCGTGACTGAAATAGTATTTGGTAAGGTATAGGGGGAAAGAAAAAGATCAATTCTATAATAAAAGTTACTATTTTAAGACAGTCTAGTCTCAGTTAGAGAAGTGAAGCCAATCGTGCTTATCTTTGGTAAAACCCTCCTTCAAAATAAAGTCCAAAGCAATACGGAATCAGCTTTTAATGAATTAAGAATACGAAAGGGAGGGGCACGTGGATGGTGCAATGGCAATTGGTCTGACTTCTGGTTTCACCTCAGGGCGTGATCTAAGGATCCTGAAATCCAGCCCTCACGTCCAGTTCTACACTCAGAGCAGAGTCTGCTTAGGGCTCTCTCTCCTTCTCCCTCTGACTCCTTCTCCCTCGGACTCCACCACCCCCCACTCACTCCTGCACTCTCTCGCTCTCTCTCAAATAAATAAAATCATTTAAAAAAATACTAAAAGGGAAAAGAATTCTTATTTGTAAAGAAAAAGATAGGAAAAATAATAGAAAGTGGAAGTTGGAGAATGGCTTAGCTGAAATATTAAGCCACATTTTGGATAAGAAGAATGGAAAAGGGGGCACCTGGGTGGCTCAGTGGGCCTCTGCCTTCAGCTCAGGTTATGATCTCAGGGTCCTGGGATTGAGCCCCGCATTGGGCTCTATGCTCAGCAGAGAGCCTGCTTCCTCCTCTCTCTCTGCCTGTCTCTCTGCCTACTTGTGATGTCTGTCAAATAAATTTAAAAAATCTTTAAAAAAAAAAGAAGAAGAATGGAAAAGGATGTGTTTTTAAAATGAAATCACAAATTTAATTCCAGTACACAATCAAGTTTCAATTGTATGTTAAAACAAGCAAAAATACCTAACTACTGTTAGAGGGAGACAACTTTTAAGAATGGGTTTTTGTAACTATGTTGTATTTTTTAATACTCCATACTAGTCAATAAGGCAACATTCCACATAGCCCCAAACATATGTAGACAAAGTAACTGCCCTTCATTGCTATTAAATCATGTTATAAGACCCAAGGAAATTCAATTTCTAAGACCATAGAACATTTGTAGGCTTTGCAGACAAATTAAAAATAAAGGAGAGGTTGGTCTGTTTTTCTAGTATCCCTACTGTGTTCAAAAACACTATTTAATCACAAGTACAAAACCAATTGCCCAAATTTAAAGATCAACAAGGTATAAAATGAGCTCCCCCTTGAAACTGTAACTTCAATAAAAAATTGAGGGTTCATCCCTCCTCCAGCCAGACAACTACATGTGGATAATGTATTCATCTCTAGGAGAAAAATAAATTAATTGGCTTAATGCATATTGTAATGTTATTCCTATAGAAAAAGTAGATGCTAAAAGAAAATGCATACAAACTCAATATTTCATATTTTCAGTATAATTGTGATTCAGATAGGGAATGCATTTTTAATGTTGCCTTTTCAACATATTGAGTTGATTTTTTTTTTAAGACAGAAAAGCTTTCCTAAATTAGATTTTCTTTTAATTCTCCAGGATACTAAGAAAACAAGGGAACAGCTTGCCTTCAATAAGAATCTTTCTTTTAAATGTGACAGAGAGATCCAATTTTCCTAGCTAACCGGATTAGAGTAATCCTAAATAATTTAGCCTCCATTTACGGTTTGGGCAAGTTCATTACATGTGAACTCCCAGCATCTCCTCTCTTTAAGCTCTTTTTGATCAATTAATGCATACTTTTAAGTAGGAAATGTATAAAATCTCCACAGACTATTGCTCCAAGTATTTTTTCCTTACAATTTTATTCATGTCTTTATGCTAAGAAGGAGAACAAAGATTTGTTGAAGTCTGAAATATAAGCTCTTCAAGAGTAAATCAGTGTCTTACTAGACGTAAGTTCCTCACTAGAATGGAACGTCCTTGAGGGTAAGAATTTTGTGAATTTTGTCTTGTTTATCACTATAACCCCAGTTCTAAAAACAGAACCTGGGACACGGTAAGCATGTTCAAAGTGTATTTCTGTCTGCCTGCTAGATACCAGGGGAGTATTAAATACTTTAAAAATATATATTTTATTTATTTATTTATTTGAGAGAGAGAGAGAAACAGTGAGAGAGAGAGCATGAGAGAGTAGACGGTCAGAGGGAGAAGTAGACTCCCCGTGGAGCAGGGAGCCTGATGCTGGACCCAATCCAGCTGGCCTTGGGACTTTCTTTGATTAATAGAAGTGACCTTGTGTGAATTAAGAGCCTAGACCTCAAGAGAACTTGCTTAGCCTCTCACTCAGAAAGTAAACAATCCTTTGCTTTGTGGAGGATGCAATGGGGGGAAGAAAAAGCACTAGCCACCACAGCTGCACAGCTGAGAACTCAGACTTAAGTGCATGCCTAGCAAATGTCCTGTGGAATAAGATAAGCCATCTGAGAAGAGTCCTGACCAAATCGCTAATGACAGGATGATGATTTTTGTTTTAAGCCAGTAAGCTTGGGGAAGTTTGTTATGTGCCAGTAAACAGCTGATATACCCTCTCTAAAGTTTCTTTTCTATATGGTTATTATAATCATTATTTGCAAAAATACTACAGACATAGCCTACAAATACACAGTTCTGACAGATCCTCTTTCACACAATTTCCTCCACAAAAGGCAAAATGTGATTAACTTATATGCTATATTATTAAGTATATTCCTGACAGGCCAGGTTATAGATAGAAATCAAATCCTTCAATTACAGTTTTACACATCTGATGATTAGAAAAACTTTCTACAGACTAGCTTGTGGTTCCATGTACTTCAAGCCTTGTTTTTGTTCCACTACACACATACATTAGATGCTAAGCACCTTAAGACATATTCATATTGCTTTGGCCACATACCTATGAGTCATAATATCAACCAGGGTGGCAGAACGGACAATAGGAATACTCCTGGAAGATATTCCTATTTTAGAATGAGGAGGTACTAACTTAAATATATGGGAAGTGACGATGGGAATCACATAAATATATTTCACTAAACTGAAGCAAAATGTATTCTCCATTCAAATTTTCTTAGCTATATCCCAAACAATGTCTGGGGTCTCTCCAAAACCACCCAAAAGATGGAAGAACTTAATGGAAGAGAAGTCAGCGTGGGAAAAGACAGCAGACTTAACTGATGGCAGTTAAATATATTGCACAAGTTTTACAAAAGTATATGGCTGTGTGAACATATTACTAGGGTCCCTATCAAAGACCTGGAGTGATCTCCATCATGTAAGGGACCCTGAAGTTTATGCTTCATTAGTGTCAGGTGGGATCCATACTCTACTTGCCCCCTTCTTCCTGGCTTCCTTCCCTTTCTTAGTCTCAGAAGCAGCAGACAATTCCCTCCTGCCTAATTCAAGTCCCTCAGGTTTCCATTTATGGTCACATCCATATTGTTTTCTCTTTCTCTTTGTTTCTACACTCCAAAACTTGAATTTCATGGCAGTGCAAGCCACCAGAAAAGATAATTGCTTGAGTGTGATAATAGTGACTGACAATTTCATCTCCAAACTATTTATCAGTTCACACTCCATATATCAGGAATCAAGAGAACATGACACTTCCGTCAGTAAAACAAAAGAATCTCGTGACAGCATTTCAATTGAATTTTTCACCTGGTACTCACCACATTAGCACTCAGTAAAAATAACTCTATTCATTATTCCAAAACAAGAAAAAAGTAAAACACAAAAATGGATGCTCTGGACAATGTAAATGAAATTATATACATATATAAAAAAGCTAATAATTCACATGATCCCAGGTTTTTGCTGCCTTCAAAATAACCTGTCTTGATTTATTATAACTTTTTCTTATATTTCTGACAATAAGCCAATCCTAGGTCATTCTTTTATACAAGTGAATTATTCTTTTCAGCAGAGAATGACTATTGTGCAGAACAGTAAGCAAAATATGTCAGTCTCGAAGTTCAACTGAAAGTGTCTCTCAGTTACTTTGAAACCTCAGCAAAGGTGTCCGTCCAAAACACTGAGTGAAACATCAATTGGCCTGATTGCCACTTTCATTAATTTTTAAGTTCAGATTTCTGATGGTTTGGGTAACTTCCCAAAAGTTGTCTGAAAAGTCGTCATCTCTGGTCTCCAAGATTCCCTCCTTTTTTATTCTCAAGAATATTTCTTAGCCTTCAGGTGACAATGGAGTGTGGTGGTCGAGTTAATAGGCCAGACTAGGGAGTGTTCCCATTTTGGTTCTGCCATGACTGGTGGTGGGGTTTAGGCAAATTGCTCAAATCCTCTGAGCTTGTTTTCTAGTTTATAAATTGCAGATAATAACACTGTGTTTTATATAGAGTAATTGTGTGGATTAAGTGAGCTGATATACATAACTTAGCACGTTGACTGGCAAGAAAGTATAATCCCTTCCCATTATTATTTCCCATTTGTATTTCTCATTATAATGTCATTTTGCTCTGAGAAAGAGCATTGGAGGGGGTACATAATGAGAATGGAAAAACAATTCAACCTGTCCTAGGATTGATCCCAGCTTTTTATTTCAACCAGCTGGGCTGGGCTCCAAAGCAAGTGCTTTCTATCACTCTACCCTTGGGTACCATTTAGTTCCAAAGACATGGCCTCTGTCTCTGCAGTTGTTCACATATATCTTTTTCCAAATATATGTTCTTCTAAAAGAATAAGTGCAAAGGCAAAAAGTAAATTTAGCCCATCAAGCTGTATTGAAATGCTAAATCAATTTTTTAAGAAAGAAAAATACTGACAAAGACTTTCAAAAAAGAGATCTGAAGATAGTTTTCATTAAAAAAAAAAATGTGTTCTGGTAAAAGTCCTAATGAATCTAAGTAATATCCTTCATACACTAGGCAACGTCACCATCATCAAACATTTATTGAGTACCTACTCAATGCCAAACACTGCTAGATTCTGGAAATACAAAGAGGTAAATGACAAGGCAACTACTCCACAGAACACATTGTCCAATTGAGGACAGAGGGCCAAACATGAAAAGGCACCCTGAAGTCCAGAAAATATAGAATCAATAAGACAGACAAAAAGTGCCTCACCAGATGAGAAGATAAAGCAGTCCTAGGACCACTAGTATAATTTTTACACAGCAAGTCTAAAACATGAAGAACTGAAGACTCAGATTTTTAAAGTACCTATAGTGGTTACTTACAAGACTGACATCAGTGCAATGGTGTTGGTGGCCTCTCGGAGGAATTATAGGTTTCACTCACTCCTGCTGTCCCCTAAGCGTACCTCATCCCAGTGCTGATTTGGATGGTCAGACTCTGGCCTCTGAACTGAATCACCATGGAGCATTCACAAAGGTAAAAGTTACACACTTGTGTGATCTTACCCTTTACTTCTTCTTCTAAGATGTGGTAATGGTAGTATGGGAAGGGAAACACTGGCTAACTCTCCTTCAATCTTTGCCTTTCTGAACTCTCTCACTTACAGGAGTGTACTTTGTATAGCTCTGCCTAGAAGGTATAAGAACAAGTAAATGGGAATACTATATTCTGTCATAAATGTGTCATTTCTTTGGCTTTTTCAAAACAGTAGCAAATAGTTGGGGGGCAGAGTTGAACTCCCAGTCTCTCTGATAGGTGGAGCACCAAAGCCAACAGACAGACATCTTTTTATTGTCAATCATTACATACTGGCCAGTCAAACAGGAATTTCTTCATCTTCAATTTTAGCAAGAAAAATAGCCAGATTCCCCAGAAAGTACACTTTCACTTTCATATACAAGATAAAAAAAAATATTGTCTAGTCATTCATTCTAGTCAGGTACATTCAGGACAGGAGAAAGAAAAGTGAGAAGCAGGGGCAGGCTGGTGGCAATACATCCAGTCCAGCTCTCTCTTAGCTGGCCCTGGGGGTGGTTACTGAACCCAATTTTGGCTCTGTCTTCACAGCAATCTTTAGAATGCGAGGAATTTAACATCTCTTGTGCTCAGTTCTTGGCCTAAAATGAAAATCTGAGACAATGGGAAAAGTCTCACTAAATAACCTATTAAATGTGTACACCACATACACCCACTCCAAATTCTGTAAAATGTCAGCCAAACCAGCAATATCTAAGATAAACTCTGGAAATGCCAAAATAATCAATAAAATATCATGATCATTAAAGTTTTCTTCACAGTTGGAAAACTATCAAACCTCTTTGCCACAAACACCTCTGATTTTATTCTCAAAGGCCTTTGACTATTAAAAATATGTATATAGAATATATTTATAGCTGTGCATCACACTCAGAAGATGTGCCAAATAGATAAGCCTACCCAGAAAAAAATGATAATATTCACAAGTCAGTTATTGATTTTCCCTTTAAACCCTCTGGGCTGGCTATTTGTCATTTGGCTCTCAGCATTCTGGAATCTCCTCTGTATGGCAGGATGGCTGGGAGCCTATAAACCACATCTCACAGATTTCCTTGCCAGCTGCTTTCTAAGGGGTTCTGCCAATGGGAGGCACTGGCAGGGGATTGATTTTTTTTTTTTTTTCTGTTTCTGATGGTGCATGGAAACATCAAGGAGTCAGGCAGGGCAAGTACAGGATGTGCAATCCCACTCAGGCTGTGCAATTGCTCAGCAAAGGCAGAGATGGTGCTCCATTCCCCACAGCAGCACAGCGTTCATGAGCTCAGGCTCCAGTAGCAGCAACTGCTGCAGCCTCTGAAGTAGGAGACTATGGGCCCCTGGGTTCCTGCAGCATATGTAGAGGTGTGGTGTCCCGGCTGCCTGCCAAGGGTGGTGATAATTATAACAGCAGTGAGCAGCGGTAGTACCTCAATACCTCAGCACAGCAACCCTGGGCTCTGGGCAACACCATTCCCTCTGTTGCTCTTCCAGCCAGGCAGGTGGGAGGTGGGTAACCTCACCTTTCCATCTTCATTCCTTCAGCCTTGCCAACAATTTCATAACCAATTCTTTATACGTTTTCCTAGTTCTCCTGGATGAACACTTAACTATACACCTCCATCTCCCTTCATGCCAATGAATCAAAAGAAAACATAAGAATGCATTGTTGTTAATTTTTCATACAAGTATATATGTCTTTGATGGATGCTGGAAAATCATACAATTTACAAAGAACTTAAGAGGGCAGAATTAGTACATCCCTGATGTGAAAAATACTAGAAAGTTACAGAATTCAGGTTAAACATGATAAACACATACATTCAACCCTGAAATACCACCAAAACAAGAGGAAGGGAATAAAAAAGGCATGAGACCACAAAGACAAAGAAGGTAGAAGAGGGAACGAGGCAGCAAGGACAGTAGACAAAGATGAAAACACCAATTTGTACGATGGAAATGACATGGCTAGTGGAATTTGATTAGCAGCACTCAGAAAGCTGAAACTAAAGATTCAAAAATTTTATCTTGTATGCAGCCTTTGTTAAAAAAAAAAAATCCTAGAAGATGTGCTCCATCAAGACAAAGAAATAGACCAAGAAAGAGGAAGATGAAATCTAAGAAACAAGAAATTTAGTTCGGGGGAAAGAAAAAAGAAGAAAATTCCCAGAAATGACTGCCAAGAATATCAGTTAGGATCCTTGGGCTAGAAAGCAATGAATCCTGCTTAGTATAGGAGGATAGTGTGCTCCAGGGAAGACAGAGAGAGAAAGGGAGGAAGAGGGAGAGGCAGGAAGGAAGGACAGGAGGGAGGGAGGGGGGAAGGAGGGAAGAAAGGAAGGAAGGGAGAAAGAAACCTAGCCATTAGGTGTTCAAAGGCATGAGTTTTACTGAAAGCTGTTTTGTAGTTCTGTGACAAAGTTTGGGGCTAAAATAGTCTAGATAGCAAACCACATGATATAATAAAAACCTATGAAAAGAGGAGAAATGTAATCATAGTATAATACAAATTTAAGCTATAAATTTGCGACAAATTTGCTATAAATTTAAGCTACAAAATTAAATTATAATAAGCCTTTGCCTGAGGTCATGATCCCAGGGTCCTGGAATACAGTCCCACATCAGGCTCTTTGCTCAGCAGGGAGCCTGCTTCTCCCTCTGCTTGCTGCTCCCCCTGCTTGTGTGCTCTCTTTCTCTGACCAAAAAAAAGAAAAAGAAAAGCATGATATGAGTATAAAGGGAAAACAGGTATATGCATTGACAGTAGGGCTGAGGAGGCATTGTATGAGAGATAATCCTAAACTTTCAGAGAAGGAAGCTAATAGATAATATCTAAAATTAAAAACAAAAATAAAGAACTATCAATAAACTATAGTATTAGAAATTGGGAGGTAAGTACCAGAGTAAAAAGCTAAAAAATGACTGAAAATAAAAGTTTGCTTGAAGAGAATGAGAAGGGGATGGGGTGTGCTTCTATTTAATTGATTGTCTTTAGGCTTGTAGTATTGTTTGGATTTTAAATATAAGCACAAGTATTACTTTGAGAATGTAATTGAATTTTTAAAAATTGAAAGGTAAGGAATTTAGGTGATGTCACAAACATGCACACATACTCTGGACAACAATAAATTGGAACATATGAGAATCAAGCTATATTTTCTTTAATGACACTAAACATTAACTGTTTAATATAATCCCTTCCATTTTTATGCACTACTAATGTACTTTGCAATTGTCACTACATGCAAAATTAAATTTCACCTGATATCAGGTAACACTTTGATAAATTTGGAATTGACTGGGTGTCAAACTATTTAGCATACTAAAGTATTCTAGTAGGTCCTGTTCTGATTATTATTACTACATAATTAATCATCCCCAAACACAGCAGCTTAAAATAATGATAATAATATTATTATCTCTTTCAGTCTGTGGTTCTTGCTTGAGGTCTTTCAGGCAGTCACATCCAAATGACCAGGGTGGCTGAAGTTAGAGTGATCTCAAAGGCTCCCTCACATACACACGTGTGGCTGTTGATGTTGGCTGTCGTCTGGGACCCCAAATGAGGCTATCATTCAAAATACCTACACACAGCCCTCTCATATAGTCAGGCTTCCTCACAGTGGCAACTGGGTTTTAGGGTGAACATCCCAGTGGACAGACAGAAACTTTATCATTTTTAATTACCTAGCCTTAGAAATCACAGAACATTATTTCCTTAATAGTCCCAATGCCCCCAAAATCCAAAGGAAAAGAAAACAGAGCCCCACTTCTCAACACGAGTGTCAGTGTCACATGGTAAGAAGGGCATGTGGGAAAGGGTTTTCTTTTTTTGGGGTTTTTTTTTTTTTTTGGCAGCTATTTTAGAATACACAATCTACCATAGGTCTCTTTGTTTCAATACAAAAAAACCTATATTCATATAACATTGAATAACCCGTAACTATCTTCAAAAGGAGACATGCTTCAATCATCAGAATTTTACCTAGGACATGAATGCTTTGGGGGGGTAGAATAATTTTCGGGAAATAATTTTCAGACCCCAGGTTTCATATGTACTCTTTCCAAAATTTGACTGCCTGAGAATACTCATGTCAGTTGTTCCTTTTAAAAAAAGAGAGGCATTGCCTGTCATCCGTTTTACCATTGTATGATAGTACCTTGAACCTGAGTATAAAAATCTCCAGAGTTGCAAACAATAGGACAATTCAAAATATCGGTGTTGGTATTGAGAAAGTAAGTGACTAATAACTGAGTCATAAAATCTGGAATCGGTTTTGATTCTTTGCCTTTAACAAAATTGAAAGAAGACCTAATTAAGATGACAGCTGGTAGATCATTAAAAATAATTTTTGATGATAGATAACTATGTGATTTTGGCATATAACTTGGAAGGAATTCAAATATTTGAGTGACATTGCTAAAACAAAACTCTTTCCATTCTCATCTACTTATTTATGGGAATATGTTTTCTCAGATCTTACATCTATAAAAACAAAAATAGATTGATGCTGAGCTTTGTCTCATTCTAGCAATAAGTAATATGCATTCACAGATACATACATCTATTGAACAAAAAATAGCCTAACCATTTGAATAATGGATACATTTTTAATAAATTTTATCTTTAAGTTTATCTAAATGTATCATTGTTTATGTCATTTAGGTTAATTTTGTATTGATTCATATAATAAAAAATCAATTCAAAAGAAATTTTAACACCTGGAGTCTTACAGTCACAAATATTTTATTACTTTTCAATCTACATTTCTGTTTTTATGGCAGGAAAAAGTGATCCCTGAGAGATTTTTGGCCAGAAAAAAATGTACTAAACTAGGATGAAATTTTATTCCAAAAGTGCTATAAAAATTGGAGTTCAGAGAGAAAAAAACAAATGAAGAATTTCTATTAAAATGAGTTTGTTCATGTATTCTTATATTGATTATGGCAGGAATCAAATGGATATATTTCAAAGAGTAATGAAATTTTTATATTAATGTTCACAATGTTCTGTAAGCTATATATTTTATAACTAGTTAGGCTTATGATGAGAAATTTTAGAGGTCAACAAAAATTTGTGATGTGGGATATAAGTTTGAAAATTGACTTGAGACTATCAATTCAGAATCTTAAAATACCCTCCAAAATAATATGAAATCCGAGCCTAATTTAACAGCAAGTATTTTGCATAGAGTTATTTTTGTTGTTAGCTGAAAGAAGGAGCCTCTGAACATTTTCATATCCTATTCAACTATGCAGTTGTTATTGTACATTATGTGTCTAACTGTGAGGCAAATCCACAGCACAACAAAAGAAGAAAATCTTGTTTTATTAAACCTGGCAAAAAATTGGTATGGTTGAACTTTATTATCATGTCAAAGACTAGTTAATTAGAGCAGAGAGTTCTGGTTTTACCTAGAACTTTTTTTTAACATACATGAAAGAACATACCTAGAATTAAAAATCTACATTGTTACATCTTTGAGGAGTATGGAGCACACTGAAATAGAAAAATAAATGCTTATTCATTTCTTTTGAAGGTTACTGATGATATGTGCTGAATACAGGATGTGGAAATTCAGATATTTGCTCCTTGCTCTTTTTTCCAGTGCTTCAGTGCCCACCAATAGCAAATTGGAAATAATCTTAATGGTATCATATATCTCAAGGCTCATCATGGTGCCTGGCACAGGATAGATGTTCAATATCTGTTTGTTGAATTATTGAGTGAATGAAAGAACTGGGATTCATTCATTTAATGAGGTGGTCAGCAAGCCTTTTCCAGTTTCAGAAGTTTTTTATTGAAGTGCAAATTTACATTTGAGTTATATCATCTGAGTAGTGGTTCCCAAAAGTCAGTCCATAATCTGACTGCATCAGTGTCACCCAGAGGATATGTTATAGATTTAACTTGCTGTGCCCCCACCCCATGTTACTTAATTACATACTAGAGGGGGGTAGAAGCCTGGGATTCTTCATTTTTAATAGGCTCTCCAGTTGATTGTCCTCATATAACTGACAGAACTCGGGACAATCAGTTTTGGGGAAAAAAAAAAACAAACAGGGTAGATTTATTCAGAGAATGAGCAGGCAGGAAATGCAGGAGGTTTCAGGGGGAAAAAATAGTCTGGCCAGGGCACCAGTGCTAGAAATGAAACAGTGTCAAACATTTGTCATTGTGCTCAAGATTGAAATTTGAGGGAGAAGGTGGGGGCTCTACTTTGGGTCATGTTGATATTCCATTTAGGCTGGGGTCAGTCAAGGCCATGATTAGGAAGTAGTTCCACTAGGCAGAATATAATAGAGAAGAGGGTTGCTCATAAACATAAATTCAAATGCTGCTAGAAATCAGAGAAGTTGTTTAGGCAGCCAAAAAAATCTACAAATATAAGACTGTACACAATGGGATGGGATGTCTCACAAAGTAACATGTACCATGTCAACAGAGAGCCAAGCAGGAGATTATTACCTAATCTGAACATTATAGAAAGAATTCCTATTATCAAGAGCAATTGGATAATCTTGAAATTCTTCTCCCATTCTGAGTCTGTGGCTCTGTATTACTAACTGAATTACAAAATCATCTAGCTCAGTTTTTAAAAATCAGTCAATCACTGTTTAGAATCCTTTAGAAAAACTAAATAATTGACTACATTTGTAACTTTTTTGATGCTATGTATTTTAAATTGTGTCTAATGAAAGAATACTAGGTACAGTCTATCATAAGGAAGAGTAATCAATAATCACCTGCTCAGCTCCTGGCCCCTTTACCATCTTGACCCCTTCCACTTGTCATGTGTCTACTGTTCTATAAAGAAAAACCTCAACCATCTCATCCCTTAGCATTGTCAGATGAAGAACTTGTGAAGGAACCACCTGCCCATTCCCAATGGCTTTTGGTTTTTTTCCTATCTTATTTTGTGATTACAAATTTTTTGACCTAGGAGTACCTGGGTGGCTCAGTCAGTTAAGGGTTCAACTCATGGGCTCACCTCAGATCTTGATCTCAGGGTCATGAGTTCAAGCCAGTGTGGGCTCCACACTGGGCATGGTGTCCATAATAAATAAACAAACGAACATACAAACACTTTTGACCTAATTTTTGGCCATGCAAATCTAATGTTCTCTCTTTCCTCTGACCTCTACAGATTTAAAGTTCTTATTTGCCAATTTCTTTGGCTCACAGAACCCTCATAGTCTTGAATAAGAATTGCCTACTTCTCATCATTCTGGAGCCTAATTAATAACTCCCTTTTCAGTTTTGTTCCTGTTAGTTGGATCCCCATAGAAGCAGGAAAGTTGAACTACATTCATAAATCTGTTATACCTGAATATAAGGATGCTCACTAGTTAGCCAGGATGTAAACATTGACAAAATATCCAAATAATTAAATAACTGCACAACCACATCATTTTTCAGGAATTTAAATGTACATGTGTTCAGCTTTTCTGACTCATGTCATTATTCTTTCAGTGATAGAATGGACATGGTACACTGCTCTGTGAAGAATACCTCATTACCTTTCACAGTTCCTTGAATTTCATAGAGTTGCCTAAAAATATCTTTTCACTAGAAGAGCCTAGAAGAACAGCACTCAAGAGAGTTGTGTTTTCCATTACATTGATCTTAGTCAGTAGACTCCAATGTGTGATTGAGTTGCATGCTGCTAATAAATTAACAAACACTACATCTGTTCTCACCTGCATTTTAGTCTTTCATCTGGGTGATGACTGATATTTAACGTTAAGCTAATACAAGAGTTGCTTTGTCTCTCATTGGTTTGTTTTGGATTATTTATTTTCTTTAATACATTTACCAATGACCAATATGTTAAAAAAATACACTCATACTTATGATCTATGCAACATACCCAGGAAAATAAATTTATTTCTATCAAGAAAAATATTCTATATGCAACTAATGAATACTTGAACAGTACATCAAAAACTAATGATGTACTACATCTTGGCTAACTGAACATAATAAAAGAAATAAACTGAACATAAAAGAAATAAACATAAACATAAAAAAAGAAAAATATATGCAGTGACTCAATTTTTAGATTATGAAAACCAGATTTTTTTGGCAATATAATCAGACAATGGTTGACAGCTTTTATTGGTGCCCCCCAAAAAGTCAAATGTAGGACAGGCCTGTAATAACAGTTCACTGGCTATTTGCCTAAACCCTATTCACAGAGTGGGGTGCTACTGGGTTAAAGCAAATTTAAAAAAAAAAAGATAAAAGGTAAATTCTTACGCCATAAGATTAACTCCTGAGTGCAGATTGGTTCTGATGCAGGCTGGCTTGGTCCAAAGACCCAGAGGGGGTCCCGCAGGATGAGCCAAGAGGTTCTTGGCTCTATGTGGGATGAAAATCAAACTTGAGCTGAAAGGAAGTGAGAGCAGAGTTTATTGAAGATGTAGAGAGATTGCAGATACAGACAAAGTATCTCAAAGTATTGGAAAGGAGAGAAGAGTGAATCTCATGTTTGCTTGGCATCTGGGGTTTTTACTGAGGATAGTGGTCTGGTATACATGTTCTCTCAGGCAACCAGGAAGTGGACAAAACAAGGACAAGTGCTTATGTGTCCTCCACAAGTCACTTAACTTATGCCCTGGAGCCAAAGGTCTTGGCATCAAGGTGTCTGAAGTTAGTGGTCTTAGAAAACATGCATGACAACCACACCTGGTCACTCTTTAGATGTTACCTAGTACTCTGGAAGACTCCAAGAAATCATTAACTCCTTGACCTTTACAGAGGACATACATTAAGGCATATCTAAGGTGGAGGTGCAGGTCCTAGCAAGAACAGAGGCAGCAAAGCAGTCCTTGATAGGGGCCCTTCAGTTTCCCTATCTCAGTTCCAGGTACTACATTTTTACCTGATAATTCTGAGAATTGCTGATGTTTTCATGTTAAAGTATACATACTCAATATTTGATAATCCTCACCTGGCAAGAATATAGTTCCTGACTAATAATTGAAAGATACCAGGAAAACCTATTTCTAGATGCAAAAGGTAATCAGGGCAGAAGCACTGCCAAAGGACACTGCATTGGTCAGGGTTCTTCAGAGAGATGAAATCAAGAGGAGACTGAGATGTATTATAAGGAATAGGCTCACAAGATTATGGAGGCTAAGAAGCCCCACCATTTGTAGTCTGCAAACTGGAGACACATGAAAACCAGTGGCATAAGTTCTAACATGAGTCTAAAGGCCTGAGAACCAGGGGTGCTAATAGAATAAGTCTCAGTTCAAGGGAGGGGAGGACAGATGTTTTAGCTCTATGAAGTTAGGCAGGGAGAAAATTCGCCCTTCTTCCATCATTTTGTTCTACTCAGACCCTCTGGGCAGATTGGATGATGTCCACCCATATTAGGGATGGCAATCTGTTTTATTCTGTCCTCCAACTCAAATGCTAATCTCTTCTGGACACAACCAGGATCAGCATTTAACCATACACCTAAGCATACTACAGCCCAGACAAAATTAGCTATCACAGGCAGTGATCTGATTTGAAGTCCTGGCTATGCATGAACTTGGGCCTCGTTTTCTACATCTAAAAAACACAAATAACAGCACCTCTCTTCTGAGATGATGGGGAGAGCAAAGAGAAATAAAATAGATGTAAACGTGCCATGAAAATTTTAAAGTGGTCTAGAAATATAAGGTACTATGATTTTTGTTTCTTGTTAGTGCCACACTGTAAGCTACTAAGGTATAGTAATAGGCTTGGGAAGTAGAAATGTAAGACAAATCCTTTGTCAAGTAATTCCGTTGGATGAAACAA
The DNA here is from genome assembly GCA_003697995.1 of Taxidea taxus jeffersonii. NCBI lineage: Eukaryota > Metazoa > Chordata > Mammalia > Carnivora > Mustelidae > Taxidea > Taxidea taxus. The sequence continues at coordinate 26,878 of ML105392.1, forward strand.
TATAAATAAGCTTAACAAGTCATTTTAAGCTCTTGGATACAACAGTAGGTAAAATATTACCAAAGCAATGAAAGGAAAACCTTTGCCAAAGAAGCTGTACTAAAACTGACAAACAGCCTATGAGATCACTGACTAGGAATGCATATAGATAGGCCAACACAGCAATGCCTGGATTGTTACTTAAGCAAACTGTCCCCAAAATGAAAACAACCCATTGGAGTAACTAGTTAAATGTCAGTACATATAAAGGTAGTGGAGTGCTGGTCCTCGAGCATCTAAGTGCTTGCCATATCTCTGTGAATACCGAGTTAGACAAAGAATGTATTACAAAAATAGAAAAAAGCAATGCTTACATCAGTGATAGAAACAAATGTCTAGAGAGAAAGAATTAGTGATGGAAGTGAGCACACAAAATAGCTCAGCTCCTCCTTGAAAAGCTGTGTGAACTTAGGCTTCCCGGAAGTCCCAGACCTGTCTCTCTCCTAGCTACTATCCCTCCTTACACCAAAGCTGTCAGGTTTAAATAATAGAAAACCTTCTGTTGCTTCCTCCAGATACTGAGTTCACAGAGAGGGAGGCAGTTTAACTATCCCACCATAGTCCTGGTTTGTTCTTCTCTGACAGATCCAACTTCTACTAAGAGTGACCTTTCAGTGATAAGAAATTAGAGTTGGAAAAAAAAATTGTCATAGTTTTAAAACAAGAGTCTGGCAAAAGTTAAATAAGGTAAATGATATAATTTGAGTAAAAATGAATTCCCCCAACCATCATATTCTCCCAAGCTTTCTTAAGTTGGTTAAGATGACAATGATTTGTCAGTCATGTAAGCTCAAGCATGTGCTCATCTTCGGTCACCCTTGCTGCCCCTACCTACACGATTTATTAATTGTCAAATCTTACTATTTATAGGCACCCACTACAGCAGTATCTCTTGTCTCTTTCTTTTTAGCCCCTCTGTTAGTACTCTAGTTTGCTTTCACATTGTTTTATGAAATCACTGAAATCATGTTCCAACTGGCCTTCTTCCTCATGTCTTTCTCAACACTATCAGTGCAGGTCTCCTGCTCACACCACCTTCAACTGAAAATCCTTCAGCAGCTCACCCCTGCAGACAAAATTAAGCTTAAATTTCCTATGCTTAGGATTAGGAGTCTGAAATACCAAGTGCTGGAGAGATTATGAAGCAACAAGAACTCATCATCTGCTGGTAGAAGTGTATGTACAAAACTGTTTTGGAAAGTTGATTCTCAGAATCTGCTAGAGCTAACCACATGGATATCCTATAACCCCCAAATTCCACTTAAACAGTCACTTTGATAAATAGACAGTGGTGTATTCATATACTGGAGTACTCACAAAACAATGAAAATTAATAAACTATACATATAATCAACAGCATGTACAAATTTCATAACAATATTCAATGGAGTTGACATAAAATAGCTTATGCTGTCTAATGAGATCATATAAAATTCAAAAACAGGTGAGATGCCATTAAGCATCCTGATTTGGGCTCAGATCATAATCTGGGAGCCATGAGATCCAGCCTCACTGGGCTCCCTGCTCAGCAGGGAGTCTGCCTGAGATTCTCTTTCTCCCTCTGCCCCTCCCTGCTGCATTCATTCTCTCTCTCCCTCCCTCTATTTCTCTCCAAAAATGATAAATAAGTAAATCTTAAAAAAAAAAAAAAGACTTCAAAAAGCAGGCTGCACTAATCCTTGGTGCTGGAAGTCAGTGGGATAAAGAAAGTTGTCATGTTGTTTCTTTCCCTACATCCCAATCCTTATGTCTTCATCCACTCCCCTACCCTTCCATTCTGTTCTTCCTCTGTTCCCTTACTTTTCAGAGGTCAATATCAGCACAACGTCAAGAAGATGTGGGGGTGGGGGGTGCAGTAGGAACTTATTATAAGAAACTGGCATGTGGGATTATGGATGCTAACAAGTCCCAAGATCTGCAGGTGGCCAACTGGAGACCCAGGAGAGCTGATGGTTTAGTCCCAGCCCAAAAGCTGGCAGGCTCAAGATGCAGTAAGAACAAAATTCAACTGATGTAGAAATTTATATCAGAAGTAGAGTATTAGAAGTGACAAATCCTAGAATGAAGAAGTCATTGTCTCTAGGTAGGTAGATAGTGGGAAACTGAGAATCCTTCATGGACATGGCAATAGGATCAAGGATGTGCATGTAATCCAATCCAAGCTACTGACATGTGAGGAGATAGAGCTAGGGCTTCTGGGGAAAAGTTTGAAGTCTTCAAATAGATTTGATGGTTTAAAAATATAGTATGTGAAGCCACAAAAAGAAAGCCTGGCTGAGATGGAAATAGCTCAAGGGAAGTATAGCCAAGCGATTGCTCATGGTAATGATTTTTGAACCTTGAGAAAAAGTATATCAGTCTGAGTCCAATCAGGAGATTGAAACTGCATAGAAACATAAACATAATACTAAAAAGGAGTATTACACTGTGATAAGAGAGACTATAAAATATAAGGAAATTTGGCATGGTACCCCAGGGCTGAGAAGAATACCCTAGGAAGGACAAACTTGGAAGGAGACCCCCTCATCAGTGCTGGTTTTAGACCTTGGAGAAGCTCCACTATTGGACAGCCCAGAAATTAAATTGGTTTCCCAGACTTGAGCTGTTCTGCAGTTGCTGGGCAATCAGGAAGCAACCCTGTGGAGTGCAGGTGGGGAGCAGGCAGTCAGCAACCTGCAGAGGGTAGAAACCTTCTGGATGGCAGGAAAAGCATGCAAGGCTTTCAGAGGGAGCTGAAGCTGGCTTGGTGAGGACCCTCTAGGGCACAGACAATTTGCACAGGGACCTGAAAAGGGAAATGCGGTACTGGTGCAGACAGGAGACTCTGGACTGCTAATCTATGTCCAGAGTACAGCACAGGAGTGACTACCAGCCTGTGAGGTTGCCAAAGGACCACATTCTGCAGCACAACTTCACCAGATGTCCATACAACCACATTGCTGGCCCATCAAGCAGCCCCCAGACAAGGCAGGAGAGCCCTTTCCTCCTCCGAGGTCCATCCAGCACCCTCAACTAAGAATGCTTAACATAAAAGTCTCACTTTAAAGGATAAACATTAAAAAGGATTGTCTGTTGCCATAGAACATATATTGAAGGGTGAATTTGGAGCCTATAAGCAAGAAACTGATAAATGGTACACAAGCTGTAAGTACCGGCCATGAGAACAAATAAATTCCCTTCTGGTTTTAGACATTTTCTGCTGGATTTTCTAAATGTTGCAATTGAAAGATCGCTAGCTGATAGAGGACCCAGCCCTCATACCATCTGTAGCTAAGCAGGGTTTCTCATTGAGCATTGCATGATTTCCTGCCAGCCTTTCTATCACATTTCCCATCCAAAATCTTTCTGTCCGGGTCTCTCTCTCTCTCTCTCTTTTTTTTTTGTTAGAATGCTACTTATTACTTCAAAGAGCTAATGTTTCAGTTCAAGTTCAAGTCCAAGTCAGGAAAAGACTGATGTCCTACCTCAGTAGTCAGGCAGGAGGCCTTCCCACTTATTCATGGAGGATGAGTCATCCCTTTTTTCTTCATTTGGGCCTTCAACTGATTGGATAAGACTCACCCCCCCATTAGGGAGAGCCATCTGCTTTATTAAGTCTACTGATTAAAATGCTAATCTCATCTGAAAATACCATCACAGATACACCCAGAATAATGTTTGACCAAATATCTGAGACCCCACATAGCTCACTCAGATGCATAAAATGAACATCACAAATGCCTTGCAAGCTTTTCACCCTTATTTCTGGCAAAAAGTACTCTATTGATCCTTGAGAGAATTTAATTACCTTTATTCTCAAATATATGACTTGTATGGGATTGAACATCTTCCCCCAAAACTCTAAGGATCTTAAAACTATCCAGATATCCTGTTTGACCACAGTGCTCAGTACAGAGATGGACAAGTAGCACAAACTTAAGGGGATAATAATAATAACTAACATAACAAATACTATTGTTTTTAACCATCACAATAACTCACCATTTACATATGCTCCTGGAGAAAAGATTTGACTTGCTACTGAAATTAGTAGAGATGTGATGAACTAGAATTGCCTTATCCATTATGCTCACAAGGAAAGTAAGCCTGAGAACAGAAGCAACCCAGAGGCGGTTCTTGAGCTCTAAATTAAGCTGCATGTGAAGCCAAGGCTCACCTGTGGAGTTTTCAGTTATGAGCTGGAGATTTCTTATTTTTATTTAAGCTAGTTTGCGTTGAATTTAGTTCACTTGCAACAGCAAATATTTGGGGGCTATCAAATCTACCTGGTCACTCCAGAATTCTCCGCTGGCAATAAAACATGGCCCAAGGAGGAATGATTTATCTTCAGTAAGAAAAATAAACCTAATTAAGCAACCATAATAGTCATAGACTAGATAAAAAGATGATTTCTTTTGGTGCTAAAGAAAAGAAATGAAAAGAAAACAGAACTATCAGGGATTGGAATTAAGGAAGTAAAAAATTTACTCAATACTCTTGGTGCTTAAAGCAATTACTTCATGGAGTAGATTCCTAAGAAACATAAAAGCCCCCATTAGACAATACTGCCCCTTTAAAAAGTTTGATTTTTAAGATTTAGGCTAATACATCTTTCTTTTTAAAATATCAACAATTTCTCCTAAGCTCCTCAGTAGTCTTGTCTATGTAATGGTAAAGCTGTTCATTTTTTTAAAAAAGATTTTATTTATTTACCTGGTAGACAGAGATTATAAGTAGGCAGAGAGGCAGGCAGAGAGAGAAGAGGAAGCAGGTTCCCCGCCGAGCAGAAAGTCTGATGCAGGGCTTGATCCCAGGACCCTGGGATCATGACCTGAGCCAAAGGCAGAGGCTTTAACGCACTGAGCCACCCAGGTACCCCAAAGCTGTTCATTTTTATTTGTTATAAGTGTTTCCTAGTCCTAACGTTTTATAACCACAAAGTTTATTATTAAAAAGTTTTAGTTCACAATACTTTCTGTGCTATTTGGAAAAAGTATCCAGGGGAACATTCATGTAAGAAGAGTAAATCCAATTTAACAGAAAACATGAAACATTGTTGATGAAGTGCTTTATGTGTGTGTGTTTGGCCCAAAGGAATCCTCGGACTGGCTCTGGGAGTGGGAGGTGGAGTGGAAAGATGCAGTCTCTCCTCCTTTGCTTGCCTGTGTTGGATAAATGGATCATTTTATTGTCAGGCTGGTGGAGACTGAATGTCAACATTATACAGGATGGTCCCAAAGGTATGCAGTACATGGGATGCTGTTCTAGTTTCTCTTGCTTGATGTCATTAAATGAGCTCACAATCCCTAAGATAAAGTCAGATGAGTTGAAGACTAATAAGTACCTAGGTTTATAGCAGTAGCTTAAGTTCAAACTCCTCATGAATTTATGTGTATTTCTATAGAAAGACTGCATCTAAAACAACACTGGAACAGATGAAATTTCCAGAGAAAGCAAACAAAATTTACCTGTGAATTGCTGTACTTAAAAGTTGGAGGTTTTTTTTTTTCTTTCAATAACAATAGCACAACAGTTTTAGAATGCATGAACACTCTGAGCCCTAACAATGGATGGTATTTTTAATTTGAAATATCAGAAATAGAGTCTACGTGCATTTAGAAAACGTGCATTTTGGCTAGTTACTTACAAGAAACATTCATCCATTCATTCCATAAAAATATATTGATTATTATGTGCTAGGAAACTGTGATTCCTGTCTTCCTAAATGTATATGGCATATGAGAAAGTTTTGTTGCTCTAAAAATCTGTGATTATCATGTGTTAAATGGGCACCACACTTTAGAGAGATGTAATAACAATAATCATTTTGGAGGCACCTGAGTGGCTCAGTAGGCTAAGCATCTGCCGTAAGCTCAGGTCATGATCTCAGGGTCCTGAGATCAAGCCCCACATGGAGCTCTCTGCTCAGTGGGGAGACTGCTTCTCCCTCTCCCTTTGCCTGCTGCTCCTCCTGCCTGGGCTCTCACTCTGTCTCCCTGTCAAATAAATAAAATAAAATCTTTTTTTAAAAAAGTAGTAATTTTTATATAGTGTAATATAGTATATAATCTTTATATACTGTGTATATATATATGAAATATCAATAATGGTAATATTCAATACAATTACCAATTGTTACAACACAGTCTCCAACAAACCAAAATGCAAATAGAATTATATCGACTTTTTAAGATATTTGTGGAGTACAGAGCCATTATGTCCACTTGTATGTGTGGTTTGCAAGTTCCACTATGCCAGGGGCAGAATGTTAAAATGGAAACTGCCCCACACTTCTTCCTATAAGTAAAATGAGAGCTAAAAAGAGATCATAATATTGGCAATTAGAAATTGATCACCAATACATATTTATTGCATGCACACCATGTGTTAGAACTGTTTGACATCTGATCAAGACTTAAGTCAAACTGCAGATCGCTAAAGAATAAATGTGAAACAAGAAAGATTCAGCAGGAGGTTCACTGGGAGATTATTGAATGTGGGAGCAGCAAGGCTGAAGAAAATGTTGATAGGATAAGGAAGACTCTTCTATGTTTTAGGCTGAGGAGAAAGTGGTGGGAAGGGATAAATTGAAAAAGCAAGTAAGAAAGGATATAATTGTTAGAGAAAGAACTTGCAAGAGGTAGAAGGCTTGGGTTATGAGCATAGGTGAAGGACCGTGGAAGGAAGGAGGATAAAAGTGGATGAGAACTGTAAACCAATTCAGAGGTGTAGAAGAAGTAAAATAAGTCCCAGGCAGATGACAGGAATTTGGAAGGAAAGGAAGGGAATGATCCAGGAGAAAGAATAAGTGAACTTCAAAGAGATGGTCTGAAGCAAGTTTTTCACAGCTGTAACAGCTATTTCCTCTGTGAAATAGTCAAGGTAATCTGCTAAGGGGAAATAATGCAGCATTAAGTGCAAAACTTAAAAAAGACTGGTAAGAAATGACCAGCATGGGGAATGGGCAAGAATATGCAAAGATTTGCTAGAGGGTATTAAAAGCCCAACAGAAGTTGGAAATCATGAATGTGTAAGGCAGGCAATCAACATGGCTGTGTGATTTGCTCCAGTATTAGTCAATGCCTGGTGTTAAGATCAGAACAAACAGATGGTTAGGTTATCCTAGAATTGAGGCTTAGGATAATGGAATGAAAAAGAAGGTCATGAGAGTGTTGGGCTGGTGAGAGAGAGGTTTAAGTGAATACGATGAGTTGTAGGTTGGTTTAAATAAGGAAAGAAAGCCAAAGGCTTATTGATCAAGAACATACAAAGCCAGCAAAGTAGAAGAATCAATGAGAGTAAAGAGCAGCCGCTCCCCCATCTAAAACCTCTTTAAGGCTATTCTGCAGCCTTTATCTAGAAGATAAAGTTCAATTTACTTCTTATAACAAGGCTTCCCATAATCTTACTTGCCTAGTAAGTGAATTTCTTATTCCCTCCCACAAATACCCACAGGCATTCTACATGTCCTGGCAACCAAATGACTACGTTGCTTCCTGCCTTCATGTCACTGCTGTTTTTCCAGAACTCCTCTTCTAAATCCCCATTCAACTGACAAATTTCCAAATTTCTCAGGCTTTGAGACTCAGTTCAAGATTATCTTCCTTTTTAAAGTCTCCTGCAGTAATCTGTCCATATTAAAAAAAAAAAAAAAAAGAAATGGCTGCTGAATTTTTATCCCATCCCTATAACACTCATGCCATTACTTCCACAAAAGGCCCTTGATTCTTTGCAGGCCAATAAAATGCTTTAGAATTGGCACTGTGCCAGTTCCAGTGTAACCAACCAACTACCATACTCTAAGGAAGCTCAGGCTATTGTGCCTAAAGTATATCATGTGGAGAGAAAGGCCACAGGGAGGGAGCTTTGGCATTATGGCACTTATACCCAAACATGTGAGTAAAACCTTGGCTCTTCCTACCCATCCGAACCACTAGTTTATTGTAGGTGGAGCCTACTCAACCCACACAATTATGAGAAATAGTAAGTTATTGTTATTTTAAGCCTCTCTGTTTAGGGGTTTAGTTATGCAATTATAGATAAAGAATGTATCTCCCATTTCCAACTCAAGTAGAACTCCTCAAACTTTCCATCATATCATACTACCATTCCTATAATATACCTCTAGCATTTTACTTATTACACCGAGATTGCAAAAAATGTTTACATATCTGCTCCCTTCCTATTAGGTGAAATTCTTGATATTAAGCACAATGTCTCAGTGCTAAGACCTATAGGTACAGATACAGATATAGATACAAATATAGACGGAGATGGAGATATTCAAACATATATATATGTAAATACATATATATTCATATATATGTATCTCCTAAATCCTAGCACACAACATATGATAGATATTAATAAATGATGTTGAATCTGGATTGCATTAGTGGGAAGAAGAGAGGAGGACATTATGCTCAGTCACTGGAATTTCACAAGCAGAGCAGTTCCTAGAACAACAGGGAAACATGTTGGAGGTAAAGTTGGCTCAAGACTAGACTAGACAAGACAGACTAGAAATTGAGGTGAGAGTGGGCACATTCATCATCATCAAAGATGTGGATTCAGGGGCGCCTGGGTGGCTCAGTGGGTTAAAGCCTCTACCTTCAGCTCAGGTCGTGATCCCGGGGTCCTGGGATCAAGCCCCACATCCGGCTCTCTGCTCGCAGGGAGCCTGCTTCCCACACCCTCTCTCTCTCTCTGCCTGCCTCTCTGCCTACTTGTGATCTCTGTCTGTCAAATAAATAATCTTTACAAAAAAAAAAAAAAGATGTAGATTCATGGTCCAGTTTGATCATGGGAATTTGTGTGGAGTAGAAAATGGTGACCCTGAATGAGAAGAGATTGTGAACTTCAGAAAAGAAGAGATAAGAGTGACAGGTTTTCACAGCTGTGAGAATGCTCTTAACACAATAATGAGCAGTTAAGAAGATGATGGTCCAACTTTCTATCCAATGTATGCTCAAGGGAGAAAAGTCTCTACTTCACAGTCTTGTGTGGAAGTCTGATCATGCTGGTTTCCCTTTAAGCCATCTGAATGCTCCTTCTCAGTCTCCTTCCCCTGACTCTGTTTCACTGCCACACTCACTCTCCAAACATACTTCCTCTGCCTTCTTATCTATTTTCTTTCCTATATCTTCAGCCCCCACATCTCCTTTGAGAATTCCTGCTCCAGCTCAAATGTGGTTCCCTGTTGTCTTTGAAAAACTCCCAAGTGACATAGATTGCTCCCTCATCATTTTTACCACATGACTGTATACAAACCGTGCTTATTTCCCTATGCTTATTCTTTGGGTCCTCCAGGCACTGTTATGGCTTCAACCATCATTTACTCACTGATATCCCCTAAAATATGAACTTTCTGAACAGAATATGAACAACTTTAGGACTGTTATCTACAATCCTCTTTGGAATATTTATACTGTTTGGTCTTTTAAACTGATTATCTTCTATTCAAAACATTTTTTTAAAGATTTTTTTTTTGAGAGAGAGAAAGAGTGTGTGTGCACACATGCGCAGAGCATGCATGATGGGGTCAGAGGGAGAGGGAGAATCTCGAGCAGACTCCCACTGAGCATGGAGCCCAACACAGGGCTTAATTTCATGACCCTAGATCATGACCTGAGCCGAAATCAAGAGTCAGATGTTTAATTGACTGAGTCATTCCAGATGTCCCATAACTTTTCCTCTTGTATATCCCAGCCCACTAAATGGTGTCACTGCCCACTCAGTGCAGAAAGAAACAGCACAGTGATTAAGAACTTGGGTTCTGGAATTAGTCGAACAGAATGTGCTCAAATCTGGTTTCCATAAGCTACTACCTATGTGGTAACCTTGCCAAATTACTTAACTTTTCAAAACTTTGGTTTTTCTTATCTGTTATAATCTTCAAAAGCTTATGAGGAGTATTAAATAAGTGACTGTCTAAGCCTTCAAAACTAATCATGCCAACTAGACCTCTTGAAACCATCTACTTTTCCCTTTCCTTTAGCACCTGTCTCTCCCAAGAAACTGACCACCATGTTCAGTTTCTAAAACATATCTTAATATATACCTTTGTCTATCGGCACTTCCACTATCCAAGTATAACACCAAAACATACTTCAACATGTCTATGAATAACCTACTCAATAGATTTTCAAAAATAAATCAGATTATATCTTACCTTCACTTTTACATTTTTTCAATTGTGCCCTATTTCCTACAAAAGTAATGCCAAGCTCTTTAGCATCTGATACTTGTAGTCTTTCCTTGAATTAACTTTCCAAATCTGACTCTATATCACTTCCCATCATTCCCTACATTTCACACACTCACTCTCCAAACATACTTTTTCTGCCTTCATATCTATTTTCTCTCCTAGATCCTCAGCCCCCACTTCTCCTTTGAAAATTCCTGCTCCAGCTCAAATGTGATTTCCTGTCTGTTGTCTTTGAAAAACTCCCAAGTGACAGAGATTGCTCCCTCATCATTTTTCCCACACGACTGTATACAAACCTGTCATAGCCTTTATCATACTACAATTAATTTACTTGTCTACCTTCCCAGCTATCTTCTGAGTTCTTCCTCAGAGGCAGAAAGAGTGAAATATTTATTCTCACATTACCAGTCTCTAGCATAATTTCTGGAATATACCAGTTATGTGAGATACTCAATAAATATCTGTTGAGAGAATGAATGAATGTATGTATGAAAGAAGAAACTATGTTCATTTCATTCACAACCTGAATGGTGCTTGCTATCTCTTATTTTAATATTAATTAAATTCAAATCTTTCATATATATATATATATATATATATATATATATATATATCCTTTGAAAGGAGGCTTTAATTTGAAGTAGATGCTCTCACAGTCTCTCTCCGAGCTCCAAAATTCTATGATCTTATTATAAGCTAAACTAATGCTTTTCTCCAGGCATGTAGGATTAGAATCTTGTCTGGGACAAATTTGTAGAATAGGATATAGTGGGTTGCTTGGGTGTATTTCCAATTAATTCTATCATATTAACTTTAATAAGTTATATTTTGTGAAGTTTATACTTTTCAATGAAGCAAAACTGAATCATGTGTAATTATGTGCAGTTAATTTTTCAAGCTGGTTACATGGTGATAAAAGTGTTTTTTTCCTAAAACCTTGTCAGCTTGAGTGACATGTGAGTACCCACCACTAAGCATCTGTTAGGGAAATCTTATTACTCTGTGTCTGTCACTAGAAAATTAGAACAAACGTTGCAAGACCTACACACTTAAAATGTTATGATGTGTTTTTAAAACTGCTTTCCACAGAAGGCCCTTTATTTTATTAGAAAATTATAAGCAAACAAGTCTTGTTTAATGGCTTTCAAAGTATAAGCACATTTCATGTCAAAATTGTATCACTCTCAACTGCTTACTTGTGTGAGAAATCTGTCAAGCCCTGGTGCCCAAGAAAATAGGGTACCATGGCAGAAGATTTCTTGCTGAAGGATATAATGTATGCTCAATTAAGCCAATAGAGCGTGTGTAATGGTCTGATTCCATTGTAGGAAGAACTGTCAGCTTTCTGTTCTGGGACCAGAATTTTTTTTAATGCCTGGACTTTTGGTCAATTCCATGTGACAAGTGATGCAATCTTAAGTTTGTAACTCAGGAAAAAGTGTTTTTTTTTTTCCTTCTCATTTTCACATTCAAAAATTCATGGAAATTTTACCTTCTTTTCTTAATATCCTCTGTTCTGCTCCCTTTCCACACCTCTTAGTTTGCTAAATCCTTTAACTAACAATTGAATACCGATCCATGAAATGCTAAAAGTATAGCCAGGTTTTCCTAGGAATCAATTGTTGATTGTGGTGTTATTTTACTTGAGAGTAATTCCCAAGTGCTTTATTGCTTCAAATATATATTTAAAAAGTTTTTATATGCTTCAAAATGAATGAGATGCTAATAAAATGTGTAAAAATCCCAGAGCACCCTAATGCCCCTTTTATATTCTGTGCTATTTGACAAGCTTATAACAATTCTGTCTCTCTAAACCAACAGAGATCACATGCAGAACTTACCCCCAAAAAGATGACAATAAATATATAAAACATAAGATACATATTTTTCTACATATTCTTTAAAAAGATGACTTCTAAACGTGACAAAATGATATTGGGTGTTACTAAACTGCCATCTACTGTGCTTGTTCACCCAGTACACAATATCATCATTTATAGGCTTGCCTTTTCCAATGAATACATAATTTCTTTTTTCCAGCTGCTTCTTGACATTCTTTCTTTCTCTTGTTTTAGCCATGTGTACTCCTAAAGACCAAGAAAAAAATTGTTCGACTAATTATACTCCTACCAAAGCCTTTCACATCCTTTAAGGCGTAGATTGATTATTCACAGTGCCATGAAGACGTGTCACTTTGAGACAAGAAGAGGTTTAGAGAGGTTTACACTTTGCAGAGTGCCACCTGTCTCCAAAGGGCACATTCATTAAAAAGCTCCAGGTGCAAGTTGTGGGAGCAAAACAGCATAATGAAGTCCTTTGCCTCCTTGCGCACCCTTTGATTAATAATATTCTCCTTCAGTTCTAGCAGATTGTGCACCATGTTCACTGCAAGAAACTCGAAATACCAGTCTAGTTTTCTATCCTTCTCTGAATAGAGTAAATCGCCATTTATCTGTGACCTGAATCAAACAAATATACAAAAATGGGGTTCTCCTGGCACCATCTTCTTTAATAAGAAAGAACAGCTAATAAGCCAACTGAATGGTCTGAATGATATTTATTCAATAAATAACATTTAGTATGTGTCACTGATCAAATTTTACCTAATCCTCTCTGTCCTATAACCACAGCAGTAGAAATCCAATTGATATTTGTACTGATAACCTTAAGGCATTGTAAAATTCTGAGTTGTCTCCTGGATCATAAAAATGGGAAAGAAAAGTGGCATCTATGAAATACCTACTATTTACTAGACATTTTCACTAGAACTACCATATACCAGCCTGGTGAGGTATGTATCTTTATTCTCATTTTTACCATCGAAAGTGATTGAGGCTTAGAGCAATAAGAGCTAATATTCATTGCCTGCTTACTATTTTCCTGGCTTACTATTTTCTTTATGTTTATTACTTTAAAGGCATTGCCTCCATTAATCCTCAGAACTACCTTATCAAGCAAATACTATCATTATTTTCATTTTATCAGATATAACTCAGAGAAGTTAAATCACTTGCCCAAGATCACACAAGTAATATGTTGTAGTGCTAAGATCTGAACCTAGGCCAACTGGTTTCAATGCCTCTGCCATTAACCCCAGCATTATTCTACTTAAGAGTCTATGAGCGTACTTTAATGTTAAATGAGTTATATTATTATTTTGTTTTTGAAAATGGGTAATACCGGTTTGGTACACATGGTAACTTTTAGTTAATCTAACTATATCCTAATAATAGCTATTAATAGTTTCTCTGTATTGTGCATTTACTGTCGAACATTTTATATGCATTATCTTAGTGGAAATTTACACACAGATATAATTTTATACCCATCTTCTTGTGATAAAAGTAAGGCTTTGTAAATAAGAAAACTAATTACAGCAAATACATGGCACTTACTATGTTTACTATATTTAAACCTCATGGGTTTAAATATAGCATTTATTTAATATTGACAACAACAGTATGGTGTATTTTGGTGTAGCACTTTGACCAAAGTTACATAGCAAGCAGATAGTAGAGCAGGAATTCTAGTTCCAAAGCCCATAATGTAACCACTAAACTGTGGAACAATTTAAAACAGTCCTTCCTTGCTCACTGCAAATGTTAACAACATGCCTTAACTATGATAGCATTCATCACAATCTAACAGTTGGTTGCATACTGAGTAATATAATTATGCACATTTGGTAGGGAATAAGAAGGAATCAAGCCTGTGCAATTTCCCATTGGTCAAGCCTGTGCAGAGTTTCAGTGATGGCAAAAACAAAACTCCTCTCTTCGTTTGTTCTACAAATATTGAACACTAACTGTGCTCCAGGTGCTGAGATTGAAGAAATAAATAAGATTTGTCTCCTACCTATGAGGAATTGGGGATGAGAAAAACAAATAGGTAATTACAACAGAAAGGGACAATTCCTAAAATGGAGCTCTGCCTCTTAAGCCAAAGCCAAAGCTGCAAAACACTGTCTTACTTGGTCACATAGCCCCAAAAGAGGTCACAGGGTACAGCTGGAAAAAGAAGAGGAAAGCAGAAAGGCATACCTCCACACTGCTTATGATAAAATGGTTAAAAATACTGTTTTAAGAGTTGTAATCTTATTTAACCTTTCAATAATGTTTATGCATGAGCCAGAAGCAGCTTTATGATATGGATTTTCTTGTTTGTTTGTTTTGCATCTGATCTGTATCTCTGAAAACTATTCTTTCCTGGACAGCTTGTCTGCTCCTGAACTCAGATCTTCCTCCTAGCCTGGTCCATACTAAATTCCAGCTATAGTATTAGAATTCTTAGCTGAAAGTGGGAAAAACCCAGCACAATCTAGCTTAAGCACAAAGAGAATGTGTGGACATGGCTTATGGAGGAAGTCCAAGGGATAGACATGGCTTCAGACGGAACAAAATTCAGGGATTGAAATGTTAAATTCAGAATTCACTCTCTTTTCCCATCCCTTACTTCTCCTCTCTCCCTCTCTCTCTAATTCTCTCCATCCATCAGCTCTTACTGTATCTGCTTGACTTGTTTTTTGTGGGTGGACTCTCTCTCTACAATGTGTCTCCTATCCAAATTTACCAGTTTAGGAACCCAGATGGAGAGAGAATTTTCCTCACCCAATGTTCCTAAATGAATCTTAGGGAATATTCTAATTGGTCTTTTCTAGTTCACATGTTCATTCTTCAACCAAGTACCCTGGCCAGTGGAGCTAACACGCACGACTGGATTATCAAATCAGACTCACAAAAATGAGAGATAGTTCCTAGCATCAAGCTTTACTAAAAATTTCAAGAGTATAGGAAATCAAGAGACAAAGACAAAGCAGAGAAAGTTTTGGGACAATTTTGCAAGGTCCTTTCTATCCACCAGCTCAGAATAATAGATGAAGTTTCTGTGTGAGGTTCTGAGATTATTATCTCACAGAATAGGGGGCATGTTATTTATGAACCATCTTCATGTTCTACCTACAAGACTTGGGTAGATTATATGACATGGTCCTGGGAAGCCATGTCCCAAAAGTCAATAGATTCCAGGTTTATTTACTGAAAGCAATTTTTTCCAACAGAGATCCTGCTAAGGGCATTCTATAGATAAAGCCTCCTCCTCCTCCTGTCTAAAATCATTGTTCTATTTGCCTCAAGCCCAGCTGACAAGATTAGACCATACCACTTTTCCTCTTTTCTTTCCCCTAGTGGTGTCCCTCTAATAAAGGAAGTGAATGAATCACAGGCTGGCTGCTTTGTTCCTTCCTCCCCTTCAAGAGCCTGGGTATTCCAATTAGACAGCTTGGGAAAAGAATCTCAACCTGCCCTTGGGATAAAGGGGAGTACCATGACTGACAGTCCCCTCAGAAACACCAGGAAGTAATAGGAAAGTACTTTGGACATATATAAACTTTGACTACTCTTGTTTCCTATACTACTTCTGTCTGGGCAAGAGACTCTAAAGAGTTCTAGTGATACTACAACTTTTCTTTTTCCTAAACATTATGTATTTCTCTCTCATTTCTAGCTGTGAAAACTTTCCAGTTATGTCTTGTGATTCATGGAATACAGGCAAGACAATAAGCTGTGACAGCAGAAAGTGGGAATAACTAGGCCAAAGAAATGTTTAATAAGGCCCCACAAGGAAATGTAATTGGAGAAAGAATACCCCAAGTAGGTATTCTCCATCCAATTCTCATTATGTCCTTAACAGCATTTGCCTACAGAAATTCTGACATATCATCTGAATTTTTTTTAACCTTTGGCAGGGAATGCAAACAACTATTCTATTGATCTAACAATCCAGCAGGTACTTTTTGTTTGGCCAAAACAGTATCTATTTTTAGGTTGAATTTGAAGGTCTCTGAATAGCCTGTTACAAGTTACACTCTCCCCTCATTGCCCCCGCGTCTTATACAGGCCTGCTTCCTTTATTCCTGCTACTGCCTGGCCCTGTCTACATCTGAGGTTTTCCACCATGATTTAAGGGCTTGATGATTTCTGCTAAGCTGAGAGTTCTTTTCAAAGAATGTGTACTTTGGGGCACCTGGGTGGCTTAGTCAGTTTAGCATCTGACTCTTGATTTCGGGTCTGATCATGATCTCGGGCGGGCTCCATGCTTACAGAATCTGCTTGAGACTCTCTCTCCACCTGCTGGTGCTCTCTCTCTCTCTGTCTCTCTCTCTCAAATAAATAAAATCTTAAAGTAAAAAGAACATGTACTTTAAATTGATTTTAGTTATTTACAGCAGTGTACATGAATTTCTCAAATGCTTTTCATTGGAAAGAAAACTAGAGGGGGAAAAGTTTTGACTAAGTTGGTAAGACTAAAGGACAAGGGGTGCCTGGGTGGCTTGGTTAAGCACCTGTCCTCAGCTCAGGTCATGATCCCAGGGTCCTAGGACCCAGCACCACATCGGGCTGGGGAGAAGCCTGCTTCTCCCTCTCCCATGTCCCCTGCTTGTGTTCCCTCTCTCGCTGTGTCTCTGTCAAATAAATAAATAAAATCTTTAAAAAAAAAAAAAAGACTGAAGGACAAAACAGGACCAAGACTGCAGTGAGAAGCTGTCTACCCCCAAAATTTAAGGAGACACTCACTCTCAGATGACACTCCCAGGTCCAACAGCTGTGAGACTGCCTCCTTAAGTTTCATGCCCCACATGACTGGCTTGCCCCCTCTTGTCCTAACATTGAAAGATAAAGTTTAACCAGATTTGGTTTCTTTACTTGCAGTGAACTAACCCTGATGGATTTCCTTTCCCCACTTGTGAATTGGGAGAGTTGTTCTACCTAGGAATGCCCACAATATTCTCTGATTATGCCTATACTACACTTATGACACTTTGTTCTCTCTTTATACATCCATATTCACCAGCAGTCTGTGAGCACCAGGCTGTGATATTGTCCTCTTTGTTGTTATAATTTCTAGCCCTGTCCCCCCAAGTGAGTAAGAGAATAAGTGAAGGAATGTGCTCTTAACGTACAACAGCCCATTTCTCTTGTGGCATGAATACCTGTGAAGTCCCATGTCAGTGAAAATATTTTGTCTTTGCCACAGATTGATGGCAAATTTCAATAAATTTTTATTCCAATTATGATGT
>ML105392.1:44577-62066 GCA_003697995.1 Taxidea taxus jeffersonii
ATTTTCCCATAAATTTGCATGTAATTTCAGTCTTGTTCACTTTTTTTAACATGTATTCAAAAAAGCACTGCACTAGATTTGCAAGTGACACCTTATACATGCTTTGCCTTTCAGTCTCCAACAGGGCCAGCCTCCTTGACCCAATTCAACTTCTCCACTCCCACATGGCTAATAAATACAATAATTAATTTATAAAGAACTCTGAAACACCAGCTGGCAAAAAATTCCCTATTACTGGTTTGCACAGAAGGAAAGGAGAATTTAAGTTGTAGGGGATATATGAAGTGTGCGTGTGTGTATATACTCATATTTAGTCCACTGAATTTCTAAGAATGTCAAATTATAAGTGTACTATGTAAACAATGTTTAATCATTTGAATTATAGAAGAGATCTGGGTGACAAATTACTCCCCCAGATGTATTTTTGGGGTACATGAGACTTGAATGTCTATGAATAGTCACACACATCCTAAGCACTATTATAAACTATTTTGTTCTTTAAAGAATGTTGAGAAGAAGGAGGAGGATGGTCAGTTTAAAGATTTCTCAGTGCTTTAAGATAGAGGTAACTGTACCGGCCATCTCATGGAGTATTTCCCTATTTATGAGCCATGGTAGGCAGAATTTTAAGACGGTTCCCAAGAGTCTTCCTCCTGGCATATACGTATTACACTCCCCCCATGCATGCAGGCAGAACCTATGAATACGATGGGATGCCACTCCTTTGATCCGGTTATATTATATAGCAAAGGATGGATTTATTTCTCCAGTGATTACATCACATCCTATAAGGCTATAGTAGCTGTAGTAGTAGCCGTAGCAAGTAATAATAATAGTAGTGGTGGTAGTAGCAGCAGCAGCAGCAGGAATAGACTTTGAGAAATTCTCTTGCAGGCTTTAGAGAAATAAATTCCATGTTCTAAGATGGTCATATGATTAGCACCTAAGGGCAGTCTCTAGGAGCTGACCCTCGCTGACATCTGGCAAGAAAATGAGACTCAGTAGCTGCAAGGCACTGAATTCTGGTAACAACCTGAATGAGCTTGGAAGATGACTCTGAACCTCAAACAGAATTGTGCGCACAGTGGATACAATCCTTGTCTGGTGAGACCTTAAGCAGAAACCCTAGGCTCAGACCTCTGACTGAGATAATATAATAGGTTGTTTTAAGATGCTAAGTTTATGGTCATTTGTCACATAGCACTAGAAAACTAACACAATAACCAACTGCTTTTTCTTTTTCTTTTTTAAGATTTTATTTATTTATTTGTCAGAGAGAGAGAGCAAGCAGGGGGAGTGGCAGGCAGAGGGAGAAGCAGACTCCCTGCTGAGCAGGGAGCCCAACGCAGGACTTGATCCCAGCACTCTGGGATCATGACCTGAGCTGAATGCAGACACTTAACCCACTGAGGTACCCAGGCATCCCCCAACTGCTTTTTCTTTTCCCTGGGTGCGATCCCTTCCCTTTTCCTCCTAGAAGTCTTGGTTGTACACCCCATCATGCCCTTGACCACCTGACATGGCTGATGGAACCAAGCTAGCAAAGCCAGAGCCTTTGTCTAGAAATCTGAAGTTGGGGCCAAGAGATTCCAGTTGGGAATCTCTCAAATGGAAAGGAGATATAAAGGTGTATGCTTTGTTAACACTATCTTCAGTCCAGCATAGCCTCTAGGGTGTCCAGGCCCTGCGGAAATACTTGAGGTGTGCAGATGCAAGCTATCAATAGCAACAATTTGATTATAAAAGTAATTACAAAAATCATGAGCCCATGTGAGGTGTAGTGATTTACTGGTAAAAATTTAGGGCAAGAAAAATGTATTGACACAAATGCTTATTATCCAATCAATGCACATGAGAACTTTTCCCAGTTTCCAGGATCTACTTCTTTGTGTTATTTATTGTCAAGGATACTATTCCTGACTAATTTCATATATCCCGCTGCAAGGAAAATATAACAACACTATTATTATTCACAATGCTATGGCTCTTTGGAACCTTTTATAATTGAAACGGTATAGATCTCCTGGCCTCTGCAGTTCCCTAACATCATTTATTGAATTCTGATGACATCATCATTCATCTCATAGCAACATCCATTGTACTCCCTTGAATAATGGTTTCCAATGACTCTCAAACGTTGTTAATGTGCTTTGTGGGTAATGACCACAAGTGCAAGTCTTAGCCAGAGGGTGAAGGAAAATGTAAACAATTATTCTGTTTTATAGTCATGTTACATCATCATTTAGAAGTTTATAGCATTTATTTATGGAATTCAGAGCACTAACATAGAACAACACACCTTCCAACCATGTCTTCTGAACTAAGCCTTGATCACTACACTGCTAGAATGTGACATTTTTAATGTTGATCACAGCACTGCCTTCCACATACCAGTTACCAGTGGTAAGGATAGATGAGAGGCCCTGGACAGAGCAAGAAGAGCAGTCCCATTCAGATTAGCCATATTTATCTCTTGTCCTACAGGGCTTAAGACTGACCTAGACAGCAGAATGTCACCACACTGATTAAAGGCAAGAAATGACTTTGACAACAAGGGGCCACTGGCTTTGCAGTACTACAGTCCGAAAAGTCTGGGAGGGGACAAAAATGGCCATGATGAGGATTACCTGACATGTAGGACATAGCTTGCAAAGGGTTGGTATGACTGCCTTGGGCACTTGGAATATGTTAAGGATGGGGACCCCAGGATTAAAGACCTGTGGGCTACTCATACCTCTCACAATTGCTCCTCACTAGGAGGATCCTAGGTCTTAAAGTAAGCACCCATGCAGCCCATGGAGGACAGTGGGTAACCAAGGTCCTAAACTTGTCCTGTGTCCAATGTTATTGAAAATCACCCCCAAATCAGTGAATTAGTCCTATTCTGGAAGCTAAAACTTGGTGCAATCCCATGAAAGATACTATCCTGGTGTATCTGTGAGCTTTGGCTCACCAGGAATAGGCAAGTCCATGCAGCCCAAGACCTTACACCTATAGTGTAAGGCCCAGAGCTTGTCTGGCACCTGGTGGACTCCATTCACAGTGAGAAGGGGTTATTATCGAAAGGACTCTGCAAGGGAAAAACAGGAACTGAGGCCAATAAGGTCTCAGCCTAGGGTTAGAGTACCCTACACAGAAGGGCCTGCTGACCAGGCCAAAGTCCACCACCAGCGACAACAGAGCACTTGAGTGCTTCCATTGCCAAGACCCACACAGGACTAGGTTCCAGCTCCAGAGCACCGGAGGGGAGCTAGAATATTTGAAGAAGGTTCTCCAAAGGGTGAGACTCCCCGAGGTACAGGGTCTGTTGCTCAGGTCTAAAATCAGTATGTACTACTTCTGTCTGTCCTCTGAATGAAGTAGCAGGGAAAGTTGGTCTACAGAAAGCAAAGAATGATGTGTAAGCAGAGAGGCAGTGACAAGAGACTGCTGGAAGTGTGCTGGGATGCTTCTTTCAGTCTCCTGAATCTACATTGCACTCTTGCTTGGCTATTCATCAAATGCCTTCTCTTTATAATATTAACTCCTTCCCCTTTCTGTTGTTTAAGCCATTTTATTGTGATTTTTGTCACTTGCCAGCATAAAGAGCTGTAGTACAATATCCAAAACCAGATTCTTAGCTTTGTAGTTTCAGAAACTCAACTTTATCATTTCCACCAGTGCTAATTAAGCCTCTTGGGGATCAACATGTTAAGAGGACCATAAGAGACCGATAGGCATCTCAGAATGCCAATGTATCAATCTATAAAGACAACTAAATCTAAAAGAATAATGTGTATGGAGAATTCACTCTGGGTATTTTGCCATCATAGTTTAAATGTACACAGGAGAGAAAATGATCAGTCTGAGGGTTGTTTGGTGAGCATATAATTAGAAGAAAGAGAATGAGTAGTCTTGAGGGATTTTCCTTTCAAGTTGGGATAGCTGAAATTCCTTTTCTATTTCAGGAATATTTCTCTTTGAAAAGTTAGACTGTAATAATTGTAACTGTAATTCTTGAACACAAATAGCCTTCTCTTCTGGTCATTACCACATATATTATGTTTTTTTCATTGTTGTTTTACACTTATTGTAAGTCATCTTTCTGTTGACATGCGATTCTCACAGAAAATTTCTACTAACCACACTTGGTTGACTTTTGGTACATTAACTGGATGTTATTCACCAGCTCTAGCCTTTAATTGAATAATAATAATTACTTTTATTCATTGAGTTCTGTTTATCAAGCACCTTAAGTGAGTTATCTCACTTAATCCTTTTAATAATTCTAAAATATAAGTACTATTGGGTGCCTGGGTGGCTCCAGTCAGTTAAGCATCTGCCTTTGGCTCAGGTCATGACCCCGGGGTCCTGGGATCAAGTCCTGCACCCCATCCTCTGCTCAGCGGGAAGTCTGCCTCTCCCTTTCCCTCCACCCCTCCCCCTTTCTTGTTCTCTCTCTCTCAAACACATAAATAAAATCTCAAAAAAATAAATAAAATACAGGTACTATTATCATCATCTTTATTTCCTCTGTGAAGAAACAAAATATAGATCAAGTAATTTGCCTAAGGTCACATAGTTAACATGTAATAGAGCTGGGACTGGACTTGAGTCACCATATGTTACATTTTATAGCCCTGCACAAGGTGATTATAATTCTAAACCTTGATTTCTCATCAATAGACAAAGCTAACAATATCTTTCCTAAAGACTGGCAGGATTCTAAATGCGATCATGAATGTAAAGCTCTTAGCACACTATTGGATATACAGTGATCAATAAATAGAAGCTATTATTACTTGTAAAAAAATTCCTTCAGGAATATGGATTGGCTTAGGAGACTTTTGTTCACCTTCATATTATAACTACAAATCAGATGTTAGAGTAAGTTAATTCTATTTTCAAAAGGCTGATTTAATCAATCGCATGTTAATCCTTCCAACCTCACTTCTAAATGATGGTATTTTATTACTCCATTTCTAAATTCTGAATCTCTTTCTGGAGGTTAGAGCCACCCTCCCCTCTATCCTGCAATATCTCCACAGATTGCACTAAGCCCAGCCACAACTTCATATACTCCACAACTTTGCCTAAAGTCATTGCTGTCCTCATGACCTAAGAAATAAATTTTACTTTCCACAAGTTCCCAGATTAAAATTACAGAGTTTTTAGGTGTGAGTGTTAAATGCACTATTTTATTTATTTAAATTCCTTACTCTTTGGTTTGAGTAAGACCAATTTATTTCAAGAGCAAATATTTTTATGGTCGCTTGTTAAGTTGTAATTACAGATAGTTTATAACACAAGGATTACATACCATAATTAAGGAAAAAATTCTGGTCAACTAAAAAAAGTTATTTTAATGTATCTCAATTATGACTCTTGTAGTGAATTAATGAGTTGGAACTTTATACAAAGTCATTTTCCATTGTTACTCAGTACCAGATTTTTTTTTCTGAAATGACTGACCATGCATAAATAAAATCTGCTTGATTTATCTGTACTTTTAGAAAATTCTCCTTGAATCTACAAATGTAAACCTCAGAGACTGGATCATCGCCACCTTAAACTCTCAGTTAATTCTAGAACCAAGAACAGATCTTCCTAATAGATTTGTAATATGACTTAACATAAGTTATGGTAGACTCAATACTGCAACTGTAAGAGAGCTCAGTTATAAGTGCCAAAAGGTATCCACTGGTATCAACCAGTGATACTGTTGGGGAAAATCTGAAGCTACCAAGGAAACTCAAGCAGCACATGGAAATCTGGGAGAACTCAGCTTTATTTTCGCCAGAGGGCTCAGTGGGATAGTTTCCCAAAGACTGAGCACCCAGCAGGGTTAGGGGTGAGTTTTTATGGTTCCGGGTGATGGGGGATGGTAACAGGACGTTTTTCACAGTCTCTCAGGGCCGACTGGCCCCCTTTATGTGGAAGTATAATCTACATGGAAGCATCTAAGGAGAGTGCTAAGTCATCCCAGGGAATTTGTTTTCTTTTCTTAATCAAGCAGGACAGCCACTTGGTCTTTTTCTGTCTCAGCAGGAGCAATGGAGAGCAGCAGACAGGAAGGGGCTGAGGTCCAGGGGTCTCTATCCGCCTCATATCCCTACTCTTGATGATCGGCAGGGGTACCCTAGAGATCATCGTTATCTAGATTTAAGGGACTGTATTCTCGGAGGGTGAGGATATGGGCAGTCGTGTGCTGACAGACGATAATTTCTGATGAAACAGATGAGGCTCTTGAGGAGACAGGACCAAAGGTAACTAGGAAGAGTAAGGACAATAAAGGGCCTGCTAGGGGTAATAGCCAGGATGTCCACGATTGTGGATTGAAACCCCAAGATGTGAATTCTTCATAACAATGCTGGATGCATTCCCGAAGCTCTCGAACCTTGGAAATGAGGATCCGGACTGATTGATATAGTAGCAGCATTCTTCCTGTAGGAAGAGACAGGTTCCTCCCTTTTCAGTAGTGAGGAGATCTAGGGCTTGCCGATTCTGGAGGGTTGTGTCTGGAGGGACACCAGACAGGAGAGTTGTGTCTGGAGGGATGTTAAGAATCTGCGATACGTTACATGTCATTGTTGAGTTCCTGTGAAAGCTTGAAGTAAAAATTAAGGGAAGTCCCCAGGTGCGATGCACCAGTAGCTATACACCGGTGAAAATTCTGGCCCCCAGGAGGAATGGTAAGACTACTACCCATAGGCCTCAGTGGTGAAGAGAGACCCAGGACTGGAACTGGGAGTCTGAGTATAGTGAGGCAGAGGGGGACAAAAACACGAGTACGCAACCAGAAGGGGCATTACTTTCGTTGCAGCACCTAAAGAGAAGGTTGTTTACGCAGGAGAGGAAAATGCCAGGGGGGTGCAGTAAGGTAGAGGAGCTGTGAAGTTCTGGCAGCCTGGGTCGGGGGTCTCGGTGCAACCGGGGGCGGGGGAAGAAAGCAGGTTAGATTGTTAGCTGGGAGCAACGGGACTAAGTTTTGTATGGGGCCAAAACTTACAGGGCTTGTATTATTGGGCAACGGCCAGTTAGGAGGAATGGGGATACTGAAGAAAGCCGATCAAGTCAAGGGCAGACAGACTGAGCAGGCGGAACCAGTAGGGGAATGGGTTGAGTTGAGCCATAAGTGGTAGGAGGTGTTTAAGAGTTGACGAGTATAGTTTTGAATGGTTGGCCCTGGGGGAGTGGGGTTTATAGAAGAGAACCTGGGCCGTGGAGCAGGTCTGTCCCGGCAGAGAGTGAATGTCATTCTGGGGTCCCTGCTGGAAACATACAAATGCAGACCCCAGCGTCGCGGCCAGTCCCAGTAGGAGCCTCCGCAGTTCTATGGGGTAGTTTTAAGTGTTTGGTTGGCCTGGGACATGTAAACCGGGGAGACCTGAAGGTTGTCTGATGTCTCCCAAAGGGCCATGGTCTCAAACCCCCATTGGTCACAAAGGTTTCTCCGCATTCCTCTAACCCCTGGTCTGGGCAAAGGTACATCTGGTGTCCCTGTTCTTTACATAGCCTCCCTTCAAGCATTTGTTCCTTGTATGGTGCCAGGAGTTGACATAGGGATATCTGGAAGGTGGGACCGTCATCAGTGTTCCGTTTACGGAGGACTTTGTCCTGACCTCCCAAAGTCTGGGTTAACTTCCAGTCGTATGGTGTTGGGTTAGTGGCGGTCCCTGGCAGGAAGAGGCAGAGGAAACTTAGTAGCCATAATGTGAAGCTCCAGGTGGGTTGAGAAAGGAGAGGATGTATTTCAGAGCTTAGGGGCCCTTTTTTAGAGTGATCTTCAGGGGTTTGATGGTGACAGATGTGGAGTCCAGGTAGCTTGGTCTGGGTTTGACTTTTTAACTCGCGAATGGTGGATCCATGGCATGACATTGGTAACCTTGAGGGCCGTAGGAGTTATGAGAATTACTGTCTGTGGGCCAGCCCAAGTTGGGTGAAGGGGTTCATGTTTCCAATCTTTTACCCAGACCTCATCTCCAGGGCAGAAAGAATGGGCAGGGGTTCCTAGAGATATAGGGGCCCTCTCTAATATGTGGGCATGTAATTCTGTGAGGATCTTTCCTAGGGATAACAGTCGGTCCTGGAGGTGTGTGTCTCCTAAGACATTAAGGTTTCCTGGAAAAGAAGACAACAGTGGGGGTGGCCTGCCATAGAGTATTTCAAATGGGGGAGAATCCATTTTTCTGAGGGGTACAGCAGGAGCAGAGTACTTCTAAGGAAAGTAGATCTGTCCACCCTAAGGAGGTCTCAGCATGTAATTTGGATAGGGCTTCTTTGAGGGTACAGTTCATACGTTCCACTTTCCCTGAGCTCTTAGGTTGGTAGGCTGTTTGGAGTTTCCAGGAGATGTTGAGGGCTGAAGTTAACTCTCCTAGAACTTCAGAGATAAAAGCCAGGCCATTGTCACCGTGTATGGTAAGCGGGATCCTGTACCAAAGCACGTCCTCCCAGAGGAGTACTCTGATGACCTCTCTGGCCTTCTTGGTCTAGGTTGGATATGCCTCTACCCATCCTGAGAAGGTACAGACCAGAACTAGCAGATATTTTATACCTCAGTAAGGGGTCATCTCTGTAAAGTCCACTTCCAGGTCTTCGAAGGGAGCTGTCCCTGTGCACTATACTCCAGTGGGCAGGGAAGGGCCGGTTTTTGGGTTGTGTCTAGCACAAGTGGCGCACCAATCTGTGACCAACTTGCATAAGGTTGCAAGTCTGGCAATGTAGAAATGTTTTGCCAGCAGTTTTTCAAGCCCTGTTTTCCCAAGTGTGAAGTTGAATGTTGTTCAGTGACAGCATAGGGCGTGAGGTTTGCTGGAATGAATAAGCGCCCATTGGAGGATCCACCACCCTTGGGGATGGTGAATGGCTCCCTCAGTTTTGGCCCAGTCATCTTCAGCTGCTGTATAAGTAGGATTTTGTAAGGAGCGGGTAATGGATGCTATAATGGCAGGTTGTCCATCTTGGGCAGCTTCCCTGGCTGCCTGGTCAGCTAAGCGGTTCCCCATAGCTGGCTCAGCATCTCCTTTTTGGTGTCCCCAACAGTGGATGGCGGTTAAGCCCCAGGGCACTCATACTGCTTCTAACAACTGGAGGATTTCATTTTTGTTTTTGATGTTTTTTCCATCGGATGCGAGGAGTCCTCTTTCTTTGTAGATTACCCCATGTATATGTAGAGTGGTGAAGGTGTAACTTGAGTCAGTATATATGTTGACCATTTTGTCCTTGGACAGTAAGAGCACCCAGATGAGGGCCCAGAGTTCAGCTCTCTGAGCTGACCATCCCACAGGGAGTGCTTTGGCTTTTAGGACCTCTGTAGCCATGGTGAGGGCATAATCTGCCTTCCTTAGGCCATTGCTGCTGCCATCAGTGTATAGGGTAAGGTCGGCATTTGTCAAAGGGGAGTTCTGGAGGTCCAGCTGGGTGGCGTAGACTTCAGTTATATCTCCAGGCAGTTATGTTCTGGTTCCCCTTCCGCTGTTGGGAGGTATGTGGCTGGGTTGAGGACCTGTACAGTCTGTAGGTTTATGTGAGGATTTTCTAAAGTAATCCTTGATATTGAGTGGGCCTGGTGTTTGATATCCATTTCTGACTCTGACTGTTCATAAGAGTGATTACTGAGTGAGGAATTTTTAATGTGAGCTGTTGTCCAAGAGTGAGCTTGTCAGCCTCCTTGATGAGGAGTATGGCGGCTGCCAGAGCCCGTAGGCAAGGAGGCCATTTGGAGGTGACAGGGTCTAATTTTTTTGACAGATATGCTATGGGCTTCCCCCAAGGGCCTACTGGTTGGGTTAGAAGTCCTAAGGCAGTTGTTTGTTTGTTTGTTTTCATGGGCATACAGGCAGAAGGGTTTCCCGGTATCAAGTAGGCCTAAGGCTGGGGCCTTTCCAAGTACATCCTTGAGCTATCTGAAGGCCTTTTCTTGTCTGTCTTCCCACTGTAGAGGCTGATTGTCCAGTCCGTCAGTGAATCATATAGGGGCCTGGCTACGACTGAGAACCCTGATTCTACAGAATCCTGCAGCCCCCAGGAACTCATGAAAGGCTCCTTTGGTGGTGGGCCATGGGATGTTAATTATCATGGCTTTTTGTTCACGGCTGAGGGCTCATCTTCCTTGAGTTATCATGAATCTTAAGTATGTGACCTCTTGTCTACATAATTGAGCCCTTTTCTCCCTTTTTTTAAAAGGTTTTATTTATTTATTTGACAGACAAGAGATCACAAGTAGGCAGAGAGGCAGGCAGAGAGAGAGGAGGAAGCAGGCTCTCTGCGGAGCAGAGAGCCCAATGCGGGGCTCGATCCCAGGACCCCAAGATCATGACCTGAGCCGAAGGCAGTGGCTTTAACCGAGCCACCCAGGCACCCCCTCAATATCCCCTTTTTGATAAGTGATGTAGGAGTTCGAGTGTTGCTCGGCAGCAGGTTCCCTTAGTTGGGCTGGCGACGAGAAGATCATCAACATATTGGAGTGCTGTGCAGCCAGTCTGTTCCCTGGGGAAGTCAGCCAAGTCAGAGGCCAGGGCTTTACTAAATATTGTTGGTGAGTTTTTAAACCCCTGCAAAAGTTTGGTCCAGGTGAGTCCCATCTGGCATCCTGAGCTGACATCAGTCCATTCAATGAGGTTGACTTACGGGGGCTAGGTGAATACAGAAAAAGGTGTTCTTCAGATCGAGGCAGATAAACCAGAAAGCGTCTGGCAGGATCTGGCTTAAGAAGGTATAGGGGTTTGGCACCACTGGATGTAGAGTCTGAACAACCCAGTTTATGGCACATAAGTCCTGGACAGGCCGGTAGTCACCGTCGGGCTTTTTGACTGGGAGCAGTAGAGTGTTCCGGGGAGATTGGCATTTGACTAGAATGCCTGCTTCTATTAGTTGCTCTAGGTGGGCCTGTATGCCTATTTGGGCTTCCCATGAGATTGGATACTGCCTTTGCCATTGCAGCTGTGTTCCAGCCTTTAGTTCTATAATGACTGGAGCTTGCCAGATGGCAAGTCCAGGAGGGTTATCTTCCGCTCATACATTGGGGACTGCAGCCCGGTAGGCCCCAGGGTTTGTCTCAGGGTGTTCTTATTTGAACAGTCTCCATTCTTCGTCCTGGGGTGTGTTGAGGGACAAGATGAGTTGAGATCTGGTGGGGTTTAGACTCATGGTGGCCTGTCCAGAAGATCTGAAGATTTGTGCTTCTAATTTTGAAAGCAAATCTCTTCCCGTAAAGGGAATGGGCAGTCTGGAACATATAGAAATTCATGGGACACAATGTGTCCGCCTAGTTTACAAGTTTGGGATTGGCAAAAGGGTTGACTTGTGGCTCGATTCCCTGTGGCACCCATGATGGTTACAGTTCGTCCTATAAGGGGTGCCACTGGTGTAGTTACTACCAAGTGTTCTGCCCCGGTGTCCACCAAGAAAGTGATCTTTTGGCCTCCCACATTTACATTAACCATGGGCTCCTGGGGGCCTAACGTTAATGAGCCCTGTCCCTGTCAGTCTGAGTCTATGTTGGCTAGTCTGATAAAGTCTGGATCCCAGTCTGCCTGGGTTTCAGGTCGGGTGGAGGATTTGAATGGTTTTGGCCTCTGATTTGGGCATTCGTTCTTCCAGTGTTCTATTTCCTTGCAGTATGCCCACTGATCCTTTTTGAGGGTTCTGCATTTGGGCTGTCCTCTTAACTGTTCTGGTGGTCCTCGTAGTTGAGAGTTTTGTTGAAGGGCTGCGGTCAGCAGGGTCACCTTTTGTTTTATCTTTTCAGCCTCACATTTTGCTAAGGTCTCTAGGTTTCAATAGACCTAATGGCTATTTCTAGTAGCTGGGTGATGTTCATTCCAGCAAAAACCCTCAAGTTTTTGGAGCTTGCGACGGATATCGGGAGCTGACTGCCACAAAGGCTGCATTTACCATCTGTTGGTTCTTGGGTGCTTCTGGATCAAATCAAGTGTATATGTGGAAAGCCTTGCAAAGCCGCTTGTAGTAATTACCAGGAGTTTCTTCCCCATCTTGAGTCACATCGGCTGTCTTTGACATGTTGGTAGGTTTCTTGGCACCTTGTTGGAGACCTCGAAGGATGGCTTCCTGGTAGCGCTTGAGAGCATTACGGCCTTCTTCCATGCTGAAGTCCTAGTCGAGCCAATGGTCCAGTGCAGACTCCTGAGCCATCCCTCGGTATTCATAATGCCTGCTGGAGCCATCTCCTCAAGCACTTATGTGCCTCCTGAAGGACTCTTCTCTCCTCAGTGTTGAACGAGGTGTGAAGGAGCTGTTAACAATCTTCCCATGTTGGTCGGTGGGTTTGGAAGATGGATTCCATGAGGTCAATCATTGCCTGTGGTTTCCCTGAATATGCGGGAGTATGATGTTTCCAGTTTAGGAGGTCGGTAGTAGTGAAAGGCTGATAATAGATGATAGGCCGACCCAGTTGGGGGGTGCCATCTGCACCAATCGTATCAGGACCTCGAGTCTTGCGGAGGGGCATATGGTAAGCCGGGATCTCCCAGTGTTCGGAGGCAGCGCATGGTGTTTCGGAGTTCAGGTTCTGGGGAGGAGTCCCCATCACGAGTAGTTGGGGGTGGTACGGAGGCTGGTAGTGAGACCATTGATGGCTGGGGAACTGGAGGTGGCAGGAAGACTGCAGCCATTGGCAGAATCAGGTGTCTGAAAGGCTGCAGTTGGTGCTGGAACAGGGGGAGGCGGGGATGGAACCAGAGGTGGCAGGGAGACTGTGGCCGTTGGCAGAATCAGAGGTGCAGTTGGTGCTGAAATGGGGGGAGGCGGGGATGGAACCAGAGGCAGTAGGCAGACTGAGGGTGGCAAGGTGCTGGGTCCCACTTCAGGAGCAGTAGGCGGGACCGGAGGAACATACGGTGGTGGGAGCTCTTCCTCCGGGTCCCCTGATGTATGGCTTTATTCCAAGTACTTCTGGTTGGTTAAGCGACAAGGATCCTGCACTGTCCCTTACTATTTACACAGAACTGTGCCCATGGGGGAAGAGTTCTAGCTATTTCTAACCAGGAGTCAATATATGGAAACTGATCTGGGTGCCCTGGGTTTCCGGTGATTACGTGATAAACACATCGGATGGTGAGCAAATCTAAGGTTCCTTCTGAGGGCCATCCGATGTCAAAACTAGGCCATTCTAGCTCACAGAGGGTCCTGAGTTATCTCAGGGTCATATGAACCCTGTAGTCACCGCTGAAGCCCTTTTTAAAGTTTTTAAGCATGCAGTCTAAGACAGTGGGTTTACTGCGTTTCCCTTCCATCGTGATTGATGTTGCAGACAAAGGGAGGGGATTCTTTCAGATGGTGTCCTGCTTGCATTCCTCGAGGGAACTTAGGAGGATCTTAACTAAGATCTATCTGTATAAGCCCCAGACCAAGCTACTCCGTGGAGTAGATGACCGTTATGCCATGATGCTCTGCGAGACTGAGGGTGCAGCCCACTCAGACTCCGTAGCTGAAGCGGTGGAGCCATACAGGTTCACATAGTCAAGCACTCTTCACATTCAAGCAGGTTGGACACGCCCCTCTGGGTATTCCTGACTAATGGGAGGTGATCAGGCTCCCCTCCCATCCCCAATGGATGGGTCTGACTCGGGCAGTGGCCCCAGGGCTTACCTGGTCCAGCAAGTGGATCCAGCCAGTTGTCCTCAGTCTCCTATTGTTGGTCCAGCAGGGTGGAGGCAAGCCACAGCTGTCTGGGAGAACCCAACTTTGGGTCTGCCAAAATCAGCAGGACATACCTAAACCCTAGGGTATGTACTCCGTTGTCCTCCACAGCTCATTTCCTGTCCTACACCAGAGGCACAATGGGCCAGCGCAGTTGGGTTTCCCAGTCAGGGAACCAAATGTTAGGGAAAATCTGAAGTAACCAAGGAAACTCAAGCGGCACATGGAAATCTGGGAGAACTCAGCTTTATTATCGATGGCAGGCTCAGTGAGATCATTCCCCAAAGACTGAGCATCCAGCAGGGTTAGGGGTGAGTTTTTATGGTTACAGGTGATGGGGGATGGTAACGGGATGCTTTTCAGTCTCTCAGGGCCGACTGGCCCCCTTTATGAGGAAGTATAATCTATAAGGAAGCATCTCAGGAGAGTGGTAAGTCATCCCGGGGAACTTCTTTTCTTAACCAAGTGGGATGGCCATTTGGTCTTTTTCTGTCTTAGCAGGAGCAATGGGGAGCAGCGGACAGGAAGGGGTTGAGGCCCGGGGGTCTCTATCAGCCTCAATACCATGTCACAAGTGGGTCTGTGAACATACCCTTTGTCCCTCAAGTTGGTATAATATTTAAAAAGCATCTACTGAATGATGGGATAAGTGAGATAGGTAAATATAAATATTTTTTAAACTTTTTCTTTTAAAAAATCCCCAAGTCATAAGTGTGCAGCTCAATGGGTATTTATAAAATGAAGATAATTGTGTGACCAGAGCCCAGATCATGACAAATATTACAAGGATCCTAAAAATCCCCTGATGTATCCTTCACAGTTGTTATCTCCTTCCCACGTCCTAAGGCAACCATTATCTTAGATGAGTTTTGTCTGCTTTCGAACTTCATGTAAATGTACTAGTTTGTACTTGGCTTTTTCAGTCAATCTTATACTTTTCAGTGGCAGCCACACTGTTTAATGTGGTTGTAATTTATTTTCATTGATATATGATATCCCAATGGGTGAATATATGACAATTTATCTAGGCTCTCATTAATAAGCAACTGTGAATTTCTAGTTTGGGGTTATTATGAATGTGCAATAATGAACATTATTATACACATCTTTGTTGAAAATATGTGCATTTCTGTTGGGAATATACTTAGGAATGGAATTTCATGGTCATAGTTATATATATATATATATATATATATATATTCAGATTTAATAGATTATGGACAACTGTTCTCCAAAAGAGACACATCAATTGATACCACCACTGTGTATAAGAATGTATAAGAATTTGTTGTTCCACACCCTCTCCAACACTCGGAATTGTCCAAGTTTTTCATTCTATTTTTTATTTTTTTAATAATTTTAAAAATATTTTTACTTATTTATTTGTCAGAGAGAGAGAGGGTGCACAAGCAGGGGGAGCGGCAGGCAGAGGGAGAGACAGACTCCCTGCTGAGCAAGGAGCCCTGCAGACCTTTAACCTACTAAGCCACCTAGGCGTCCCTGAAAAGCCTTAACACCTTTCAGTAGTAATTTGTACTATAGTAAATTACTATGTAGTAGTAACTTGCATTTCCTTGATTTGCACTGCCAAAGCCAAGATGAAGTAAGATCACTATTCTTTCCTGCTGACTACAGCTAAAAGCTCAGATCAAAAAAAAAAAAAAAGCAACTACCTGATGACTCTGAAAAGTAAACAAAGATGGGCAGACTGGGGAGAATCAAAGCTGGAGAAATGTCCTGTTTGTTTTTGCTATTTTCTCCCACAGCTCTAACTTTAGGCCTGGTCTCTAATAAAACTAACGGTCACACAGGCAACAAAAATGAAGAGAAATACTGTATTTTTTTCTTTTGAGAAATATTGTATTCTAGCAGGATGAATGGAGAAAAGGGGTTTCTGTGAGCCAAAGTTTGTGGGGGGAGGGAATACCTGGCTTTCCCACCCCCCCCTCCTTTTCTCCCTCTGGGCTTTTACTTTAGAGTTGGGCCTTAGACTCGGACCAAGAAACCCTGTGATATGAAGGGTACAAAGGGAATCCACATTTTTTTCTCTCACCTCTTTGCCCCAGTGTGGGCCCCAGTCAGCTATTGCAGCTATGGAAGACAGCTAGAAGTCCAAGAAAACCTTCTTATTTCTGGCATGAGGGCCATGAAGAGGGCTCCCTGCAAAACAGAGAGCATGAGATGAATATCAAAAAGAGCTGTAGAAAGGGACCCCCTAATTCTATGCATAAACTCACATAAATTCTGTTCTCACACCTGAACTAAGCATCTGCAGGAAAGACACAAAGCTGTATAGCAAAAAGTATGTGAACTGAACTACAATTTAAACTACATTAGTCTCCCCTTATCCATAGGATATGTTCCAAAACCCCCAGCAGATGCCTAAAACTGCATATGTAAAACCCTATATATACATTTTTTCTATATATTCATTCCTATGTTAATTTATAGCTTTTTTTTTTTTTTTTAATTTGTCAGATAGAGAGAGAGTGCAGGAGCAAGCACAGGCAGACAGAGTGGCAGGCAGAGGCGGAGGGAGAGGCAGAGGGAGAGGCAGAGGGAGAAGCAGGCTCACCGCTGAGCAAGGAGCCCGATGTGGGACTCGATCCCAGGACGCCGGGATCATGACCCGAGCCGAAGGCAGCCGCTTAACCAACTGAGCCACCCAGGTGTCCCAATTTATAGCTTAATTTATAAATTAGGCAATAATAACTAATAATGAAATAGAATAATTACAATAATTTACTGTAATAAAAGTTATGCTAATGAGGTCTTTCTTAAAATATATTTTTGTACTATACTCATACTTTTTTAAAAAAATATTTTATTTATTTATTGAGCATGTGCAAGTGGAAGAGAGGGGCAAAGGAAGAGGGAGAGAGAATCTCAAGCAGACTCTGTGCTGAGCCCCGAGCCTGATGTGGGACTCCCATTTCACCACACGGAGATCACCACCTGAGCCAAAATCAAGAGTCAGACACTCAACTGATTGAGCCACCCAGGCATACCTCACCCTTTTCTTTTTATGTGAGATGATAAAATGCCTGTAAGAGGAGATGAAGTGAAATGAATGACATAGGCATTTATAACACAGTGTTAAGCTACCCTTGACCTTCTGAGGATAAGTCAGGAGAATCATCTGCTTTTCATAGTTGATCACAGGTAACTGAACCCAGGGAAAACAAAACTGCAAATAATGGGAACTAATATACTGCCCAAGTTCCAACATAATTCTCCAGTGTTGTATGTATAAGACAGACTCAAAGCAAAACAACAAAGTCTTTGAAAACTGAACTGATAGGGACTAGCACACACAGAAAGTGAGACTGAACTTGTGAACTGTATCAAACTGGATAGATCACCTCTCAAAACAAAACAAATCAACCAATATTCCCCAAAGGCTTTTAACAGGATCCAGAGTCTACACAACATAATATTCAAAATGTCCAAGATAAAAACTGCAATTACTCAACAAAGAAAATTAATCAATATATAAAGAAGTGGGAAAATATGACCAATTCTCAAGGAAAAATAAAACCAGCAGCTGCCAACCCCTAAATGACTAAGATGTTAAAATCATCAGACTTTAAAGCACTTATTATAACTAGGAAGTAGTTGAAAATGTTCTCTCTGGGTATACGTCATACTCTAGAAAAATTCTTATATTTTGGTACAGAAATCTGTGCACTAGAATGTTTATCCCACCGTTGTTTATAATGACAAACCTGTTAAATAGAAGGGATAAACCACCACACAAAGAAAAATTATCAGTATACAGCAGTAAAATTAAGGAACTACATGCAAATATACAAAACAACCTAAAACGAATTCGGAAGTACACTGTTGAG
>ML105393.1:0-45064 GCA_003697995.1 Taxidea taxus jeffersonii
GTAATATAGTAAATGTTAATTCCTTACTCCTTCCCCCCACTTGTTTCTTTCCCTATGTTATAGAGCCAGACTTCACCATGAGGAATGACTAGACTTGAGCTGGGTTTTAAGTGAACCTCCATGGAAGTAGGGTTTTCTAACATCTGGGATCACTAATCATCCATTTTCTTTGGGGCCTTAACCCAAATTGGCAGAGGATCAGGGTGGCTACTAATGAAAGTCAGGGGGCTTTGATGGTCTAGGCAGTGCTCCGTGTGTGTCCTCAGAAGCTTGGCTGCTTTCAGGTGTCTTTTGGAAACAGCAGCATCTGGTGGCTGCCTGAGCAGTAACCCGGCTGCAGGCTTCAGGGGGAGCAAATCACAGCATCTGTGTTTCCCCAGCAAAACAGCAGGGCTATTAAAATAGCTCTTAGGCACAATCTATCACTGCACTGTCTCCCTTGTTTGCACAAGCTGTAACTGGAAAAGTGAGAGTCTGGAGAAATGGCCTTGTATTGATAAGGCACTAGAAGGGGACTTATGGGTTCATGCTGGCTTTGCTAACCACTTCCCAGGTGACCTTGGACAAGTCACATAGAATCAGTATGCCTCCCTTTCCTAATCTGAAAGCCTCCAGAGACATTCTGTGGCAATTGCTCTTTGGAGAATAGGTAGTATTAATAACAGAAGGTTTCTTTGGAACCTTCTATAGAACAGTGGAAAAATTGTTCAATCTCTCTATGACTCTGTTTCCTCATCTGAAAGCTGGGATGAAAACAGCTACCATAAAGGGCGGCTATAAAATTGACTGAGATACAGATTATAAAGTCCTGGATATGGTTCCTGGCATATAATAAGCACTCAGCGAATGTCAGATGCCTTTCTGCCCCTGGGTCACAATGTTGCCTAATATCAGTGCCAAATCATAGGGCTGCTGCTGTTTAGAATGAGCATAGAATCTAAGATCACACTAAGACGATCGTTATTATCAAGTAAGATAAGCCAATTTTTCCCATCCTACACTCTTGTGCAATTGAACCCAGACCCTCAAGTTTAACAAAGAATACAGAATATTGACTTGAGAAGTAGTGCCTGGGTCATCCTGTTGTGTGAACACACTTCCGTCAGGAGGACAGGGGTTGGCCTCAGCCCTGGGAGACATACAGGGCCATTTTCTGTTTCTTCTTCTCTGCTATATATATTCCCTTTGTACTTCTGTATAAATAACCTAATGCCTGGTACATAGTTGGTATTAATGAATGTTTGGAGAAGAATCAAGTATGTATCTAATTCCACAGTAATCATTCACTGAGCATCTTCCGTGCTCAGGGAGGCAGTCCATGAACTTTCTCTTCGTATTATTTAGCTATGTATATTTCATTTTCCAAAATGAGGTTGATTGGTTCCTTTTCATGGGATGGTGGGAGCATGGGCAGCAAAATTCATATTTCCTTAAAGCTCTATGTTGTACTTCAAACCAGCATTCCTTATCTCACTGGGACACTGTAGACAAAACTATGTGAATTTACTGCAATCTGAAATCACTGCATCTCTATTATGGTGCTTATTTTTATATTTGCCATTGTTTAACGCTACTTTATATTTCCACATTCTGTATTCTAATGCATTAGATGCAAAAGATTCCAATTCATCTCCTTCTGTTTGGGATTTTAAATAGGTTAATAGCATGCAAATACAAGGCACATTTTTGCATTCTGTTACAAATATTGTACACAGATATTGCTATGCTATTTGGGCGAAATGAAATGAAATGTAATTTAATATGATATTTTCAAGCACATTAGATCGTTCCTGAGGGCTTTATGGCTGTGGTCCTAAACTGTGTTAAACCATAGCTAAAACAGGTCTGAACAAAATGAGTTTCTTTCCTCGTTTTACTGGCCACTCCTAGTTTGATGACTTTTTGTCGCCCATGCCAAATGATGTTTTAGGTTTCATGTGGTTAGGCTGCGCTAGAAATGAGTTTGAAAATATTAAGCTCTGCTCATGAGAATATATTGCAGTTTCTACATTCAGCCTGCTCTTCAATTCACCAACCATTCTATTTATTTATTAATTCACCAAACTCACTCACTCATTCATTTATTTATTCAACTCTATGTCTTGCTCTCTGCCCCTAGCATTAATCTTTTTGTTTCCCCCCCACACTTTTCTGAGATTGAAGCCGTGTGGTCCTAAGTAATCCCCTTAGCAGGATTCTAAGACGGTGCCTGGCTTTTAGAATGGGCTGCATATGGGAGAACAGGAAGAACAGGTGTGAATTTTCTCTTTTATATAGTGAAGGTTCCTTTATTATAAAGATTAAATGAAATTAAGTCTGTTAAGTACTTGACGCAGTGAGCATGAATTAGACATACAGCACTCAAGATTAACTGGACAAAAATACATAAATGAACCCATTTCTAAATCTATAAAATAGGAACTAAACACCTACTTATAGGTTTGTTTTCAGAATGAAATAACAGGCCAGGGGCGCCTGGGTGGCTCAGTGGATTAAGCCGCTGCCTTCGGCTTGGGTCATGATCTCAGGGTCCTGGGATCGAGCCCCACATCGGGCTCTCTGCTCTGTGGGGAGCCTGCTTCCTCCTCTCTCTCTGCCTGCCTCTCTGCCTACTTGTGATCTCTGTCAAATAAATAAATAAAATCTTAAAAAAAAAAAAAAGAAGTAACAGGCCAATAGTACCTAGAAGACTGACTGGCATATAATAAGTGTTTAATTTGATCTCTTTTCTGAAGAAACAGAGTAGGATCACTACCCATAATATGCAATGGCAGCAAACAAGCAAACTCATTGGGGGCAGATTTATAAATTCCTGACTTAATGAATATCCTAGAAAAGGACTGTGAGCACAGATTTTTTTTTTCAGTCCCAGTCACTTCAGCCTAGGAGGTTCTTCCCAAGCACATTCCCTTTCCATTTGGTTTTCAACCAACCACTACAGAGCTTGCCTCTTCCCAGCCTGACCTCCCATGACTAGAGCAACAGGTGAGTAATGTCAGGATTCACGGTGGGAAAGGGAAGATTCACAGCTCCTCATCCCTCTCCCTAAAGTCAGTTTTGGACGAATCCTCAGCCCATCTGTAGCCCCAATTCTAATCCCTCCCCTTCAAAAATGCCCAGGCATCTGAGCCCAAGTCCTTTGAAATATAGACACCACATGACCTCCAGTCCTTTGAGTAACCAGAGACGCAGGAAGGAGCAAATAGAAAAACTGTAGCTACTTTGACTCCTTCTATCTTCTCCCTCTTTGCCCCTCCACAAATTGAATCCTCTCCATTGACTGCACATCTGCATTTCAGCAGGCGAGCTGCAATTATTCAATGACAGCATGCCCTGATTTCCATTGCGGAAGATCCAGGGCTGGCTGAGATGACCCAGGCGTGACCGTTTTCTGTCAGCAATACTAGAAAGAAGCATCTGACTGAAAATCACATAGCATTCGAGAGCATAGTTGTTTACGCTTCTCATCAGTCACTCAAAATGCTGGGCCAAGATCTGCCCCACAAAGGACCTACAGAACATTCCTGAAGATTCTCCTTTCCTGGGGCACCTGGGTGGCTCAGTGGGTTAGGGCCTCTACCTTCGGCTTGGGTTATGGTCCCAGGGTCCTCGGATCGAGCCCTGTGTCGGGCTCTCTGCTCAGCGGGGAGCCTGCTTCCCTTCCTCTCTCTCTGCCTCCCTCTCTGCCTACTTGTGATCTCTGTCAAATAAATACATAAAATCTTAAAAAAAAAAAAAAAAAGAAGATTCCCCTTTCCTGACACTTCCACAGAGTTCCAATTAGGACTCTTACAACTGACCTTATGACAAGAATGGCTATCTGATGATATGATTGCCACTTATTCTTCCTTTCATTTATTGGCCCAGGTTTTGAAGCTTGAAAGAAAGATGACAGGTACCCCCAAAAATCCTGTTCTTCTGTTCCCCACTCTTCCATCACCTTGCTAACTTGCCTTGTCTTTCAGACATTAGCTCAAATGTCATCCCAGGGAATTCTTTTTTTTTTTTTAAGAATTTTTTAATTTATTTGACAGAGATCACAAGTAGGCAGAGAGGCAGGCAGAGAGAGAGAGGAGGAAGCAGGCTTCCCGCCAAGCAGAGAGCCCGATACAGGGCTCAATCCCAGGACCCTGAGATCATGACCTGAGCTGAAGGCAGAGGCTTTAACCCACTGAGCCACC
This sequence comes from Taxidea taxus jeffersonii, assembly GCA_003697995.1. Classification (NCBI taxonomy): domain Eukaryota; kingdom Metazoa; phylum Chordata; class Mammalia; order Carnivora; family Mustelidae; genus Taxidea; species Taxidea taxus. The sequence continues at coordinate 4,182 of ML105393.1, forward strand.
CAGGCGCCCCTCCCCAGGGAATTCTTGTATGATACCTCCATCTAAGTCAGACCAGCCTGCTACACTCCAGTGTGGCTTCTTGCATTTTCCCTCTGTACCTCAGATCACAGTTGATTTTATATATATTTAAATATATATATTATATATGTAATATATGTATACTTTATATATTTATATATCATATCTATTACATATCTATACATATATGTGTGCACATACATATACATATATACATGTGTATATGTGTGTATTATGTATACATGTGTATATATTACATGTATGTAATATAAATATACATATAATATATATAAAGTATATGTATATGATGTTTACATATATTACATGTATAATATACATATATTGCATATATATTATATATAATATACATATGTTATACATATATGTGCATTAGGACAAGCACACAATAATAAATCATATACACATACATACACATATGTATATGTATGCATGTGTGTACATGTATGCATATATGTATGTGTATACATACACACGTGTATGTGTATGTACATGTGTGTGTGAATATATGTGTATGTGTATGATTTATTATCATGTGCTTGTCCTATTGTGTGATTAATGTGTGTCATCTCCACTGGAATATGATTTATTCCCCAGCCCAAAGCACAATCCCTGGCATCAAGTAAGTTCTTGATGAGTATTTATTGAGTGAATGATTAGACAAATAAAAGAAATATGATCCAAATACTAAAATAAAAGAAGGTGGTCAAAGGCACCAATTCCAAGTAGAAGATAAATAAGTCCTGGTGATGTAATGCACAGCACAGTCACTGCTGTTAGCAGGACTGTATCATATTATTTGAAACTTGCTCAGAGAATAGATCTTAAAAGTTCTCATCCCACAAGGGAAAAAAAACCTGTAACTCTTTGAAGTGCAGTGATGGATGTTCACCAAACTTCCTGTTGGTGATCACTTCATAATATACACATATATCAAATTATCGTGTTGTACACCTAAGACTAATACAACGTTATGTGTTAATTATATCTTGAAACTGGGGCAAAATAAGTTTAAAAAATTTTAAAGTAAAGAAATACTGACTATTTGGTTAATCTGAACATTTTTTTTTCCTAGCTGGTAAATGAGGTAATGTTTCATCCACATACTCAGTGACTCAGGACTCAACGTAGAGTCAGTCATACTCACAACTAAAATTTATTACAGAGTTTCGGCAAGAATACATGGCTGGATCAGGAAGTGAATAATGTAAGTGGAGTCTAGAGGGATCCATGTTCAAACTTATTAATCTTTCTCCCTCCAGTGAGGGCTCACACGGAATGCTCTCTACCCCTAACAGTGAAAATCCAACAACATTTGTGAGGTGCTTCTGGCCTCAGAAAGCCCATTTGAGACCAAGTGTCTAAGGTTTTTCTTGGGGGCTGGGGGCTGGTTACATATGCACACTGTGTGTAGCAACTACCAAAATTCCAATCTCCAAAAGTGAAAGCTGGTGTTCAGAATAAACCACCTGTTTATCTAATAGTCTGGGGTACACTAACTAAACCCATCTTCTCAGGTATAGGGACCATTTTAAGAGCCAAGATTCCCGTTATCAGCCAAAGACCAATCTTGCAAGCAGGTTCTTCTAAAGACAGCCACCTCAGGCCTTTATGGTATTTTTTTTCTGCACGAAGGACTAGACCTTATTTTTTTTTCATGTGGGCAAAGAAACACACATGTCCACACACATATATACTTGCTAGCCAACAACTGGGTGAGAGATGCTATAGGGTGAAGGGGGTAGGAAGGCCATACTTGGCATCCAGTCACTTGGGTTTAAATGTGTTACCTTGGGCAAGTGTCTCAACCTATCTATTCTCCTTACTCATGTGCGAAAACAGGAAAGTGCTAGACCTAAGTCATAGCATTGTTGTAAAGATTGAATGAGGGGCGCTGGGTGGCTCGGTGGGTTAGAGCCTCTGTCTTCGGCTCGGGTCATGGCCTGGGATCAAGCCCTGCATTGGGCTCTCTGCTCGGCGGGGAGCCTGCTTCCCCCCCCGCCCCCCTCGCTCTGCCTCTCTGCCTATTTGTGATCTCTCTCTCTCTCTGTCAAATAAATAAATAAATAAATAAAATCTTAAAAAAAAAGATTGAATGAGATCAAGCACTCATTCAACAGTGCTAGATAGGAAGGAAGTGCATATTAGCTGATGGATGGTGTCAACACCATGATCATTATTAATTAGTTTATTTCCAGATATTTAATGGTCTTTCTGAGTTCAGTGCATGTAAGCTGAATGACTGATGAATCGGTGGGTGACAGAGCACCTGGGTTCTAACCGTGTCTCCACCAGTCACTCCCAAGCTCATAACGGGCACATTGGTTCTCTCTCATCTCTGTTCCTTCATCTTTACAATGAAGACAACAGTCCTTGTCTAGCCAAACTTCACAGCAAAGCTGAAGAGAGCATAAAGTATCCTGGGAAAGTGTGACTCAGATATTACTGGGCATCTCTCTGCATCTCAGCCTCTCAAGCTGCTAAGTAAGAATATTCATGTAGTATCACACTTCTTAAGTGTCGGCTTTTATTATTTCCAGCACTGCAGTTATGCTCACAGGAAACAGGAATGTAAGCCAGACAAGGCAATTTGGGGTCGTAGTTGTCATACTTTACATTAATCTTACTGGGCACTTATAAACCTTCAGCTGGGATGTGAATCTCTAGGTGGAAGGAGATAGGCTAAGCAAAGAGATAGTAGACAGAGGGAGAGAGAAACAGAGAACACTGTGCCCCGACAGACTGAGTTCCCCAGGACTAGTACCTGTTTCCTCGGACTGAATCCCCGACATTCGGCATATAGTGTCTCTTACCTGGCAAGAAGCTCTAGTAAATGCTGCAGTATAAATGAATCTCATTAGCTGAAATTTTTTTTTATTACTTCTGAGAGAATCAATGATTGAACACCTATTATGTATCAAGCACTTGAAGGATTATCTTTTTGTAGCATTTGGAAGTCTTACAAGGTAGACATAATTCTACTCGTCATTTGCAGACAAGAAAACTGAGAACCCGTGAGGTAGAAGTCAGAAAGCAAATAAGAAGCAAAACCGAATCCAAACTCAGCTGTGTGAGAGTCCAGAGTCACAAGACACTTCCACCCACCTAACACTAAAATTGTTTTATTATTTTCGTACTTCATTTTTCTTAAGTGGATTTCTCAAATTTTTAATAAAAGGGCTAGTCAATAGTCAGAGTCTCATAACTCACTTTTAAAGTTTTCATAATGCTCCTTGGCACGAGAAGAACAGTGTCAGCGTAGACATTGTAAGGCGACCTCTTGTCTGTCATTTAAGGCTATTGCCCCAAGAAGGTGATCACTTGAGGGGACTGGGGTTGTAGGAAAAAATGAAACATTTATTAAATTACCCAAAAGATTACTCTACTAGGCTTCCTTAGCATGTGCTTTCAAGGTGATAGATTAACTGAAATAAAATTATTGAATTGAGAAGCCATTCATTATAAGGGAATTTCAGGAAACTAGGATGCTTTCCATAATATTACCACCAGAGCTGCCTATTAAGTGAAAGTATGGGTTCTTCCATGACAGTGAAACCTCTGGCTTGTCATCCTTTCTTCCCAGCCACCTTCTAATGGTGCAAAAACTTATAATTTACAACTCTGACATGATTGGAAGGTTAATTAGTTTTCTTCATATTTCACCTGCTTTATTTTAACCACTATTTTCATGGCCTTCTCTCCTCCACCCCATAGTCACTTATGTCAGAAGTCAGCTTTCGCCTTTGTCTTTCTTTGTTGTCAACTGAAATCTAAGACTCAGTACACTGGCTAAGTCAGTCCTGCCTGAGTCCACGGCTGCGTCCATTTTTTCCTCGCATCATCTTTTTTCTTCGATTTGATTCTAATTTCTCAGTCAACAAGATTTGTTGAGCATATAGTGTGTGGTATCACTGGGATAGGGGAAGGAGCAAGAGAGAAGGAAGAAGGAAGACAAGGCAACCTCTAGCCTCTGGTATTGTTGGGCTGGGAGGAGATAAGGTGGAAATGCAACAGAAGAAATACAAGAATGGCTGTGGGATGCTGCGAAAAAGCCTGGTGTTTGGTTTGGTTTGGCTTGTTTGATTTGTTTTTTTTGAGAGGGAGTGAGCATGCGAAAAAGCCTGGTGTTTAGTTTGGTTTGGCTTGTTTGGTGTGTTTTTGTGGTGGGGAGGGGGGGTGAGCAGGGGGGGGGGGGGGGGGGGGGTGTGGAGGGTAGAGAGAGAATCTCAAGGCTGCAATCAACATGGAGCCCAACGTGGGACTCAGTCTCACGACCCCTGAGATCATGACCTGAGCCAAAATCAAGAGTCAGATGCTTAACCTACTGAGCGACCCAGGTATCTCCCTCTCCCCCCTCCTCCCAAAAAAGCCTGAGTTTTGAAACCGAATGCCCACTGATCTTCCATGTATGGGCAGTGGGAATATCCGCAAAGTACTAAACCACTCTGAGCCTTAGTTTCCCTGCACCGTATGATGGTGGACACTCACATTCATGTAAATGAGAAGGGGGTGATAGTGGGGGGCCTGGCATAGGGCCTGAAACAAAGGAAGCTCTCGGGACTTGTCCATGACTCTCCCTCCTCTATGATTCCCCTTGCCATCAACTAGTGCTACTACCTTGCAATAGCTGCAGGCAGACCAGAGGGAGTGCAGAGAGAAGCAAGCTCTGTGTGTTCCAGGAAAGTCAGAAAAGGTAGAAGATGTGGCTTTTGAACTGGACCTTGAAATATTAATGAGATGGTATAAGGGCAATGATGATGATGATAATTGGTAGAGGAGGAGGAAAAAAGAACAGCTAATGAAAGAATAGTAAATATTGCCTGGCACTACGCTAAATAGTTCACAATAGGAGATGATTTATTTTCCAACAAAATTTGATGAAATGGATGGCATTATTTCCCCCATTTTAATGATTAAGGAATAGATTCAGAAAGTTTCAGTGCCTGAGGTTATAGAATGGCTAAGTAGCAAAGCTGGATTTCAAGCATGGGTGTATTGGACGGCAAAGCTAAGGTTGAATCACCTTTTGAATTCTCCTGGGCGTAGACACCCACACTTCTTTTTTTTTTTTTTAAGATTTTATTTATTTATTTATTTGACAGACAGAGTTCACAGAGAGGCAGGAAGAGAGAGAGGGAGGAAGCAGGCTCCCTGCCGAGCAGAGAGCCCGATGTGGGGCTCGATCCTGAGACCCTGAGACCATGACCTGAGCCGAAGAAGGCAGAGGCTCTAACCCACTGAGCCACCCAGGCGCCCCGACACCCATACTTCTATTGATTTTTTCTCCCCAACTGCTGGGACCTGGTTGATTTTCTGTAGCAGAGGATCCCTTCACCAGTGACCAGAGCCATCCTTCATCCTGATGTGTGTTTGATGTCCTATAGGAGAAGGGCAGGTTATGAAGGGGAAATGGGCATAAATGTTACAAAAGAAGGAGAATCAAACACCAGATATGGCCTTTGGCAGCCTTAATTTTCCTCACAGTAACTTATCTAAGATTTAGCTAGTCTTATATTAAACAATAAGGAGTTACCATAGCAACCTCATTGCCATGTAATAACACTGACATCCTTCCCAACTGTAAAATCAAAGCTAGAGAAGCAAATAGAAACCATCAAATTACCAAATAGCCCTCTTCTTCATCTCCTTTTTTTTCTTTCATAGAATGATTATTGATTACTTACTTTACTCTAGGTCAGTGACACTATTAATAATTTCTCCCTTCCCCCACCCTCTCACCCTCCCTGCAACCAAGGAGGGACCCGAAAGGAGCATTCCAGCACTTGGAGTGACAGGTCTCCCCTTATTCCAGGAGGATAAATCTTGAGTCAGTGCCATCTCCTGCAAGCTGCTGCCAGTGTTGCTCTGGGGGCATTTATTTCTGTTGCTGGCTATAGAATGCTTGATTAACCCTGTGCACTTGCCACATCTGCTCCAATGCCTGCTCACTGCATCTCTTCACCTTCTGGCAGGAATTTGCTGTCCATATTGGAGCCCTGGGCAGCAGTGTCTGCAGCAGATGTTTTATCTATGGTGTGCCCAGAGTGGGGCAACTCGCTGCCCCTCCCTGTCACCTCTGCCTAACTCCTCCTGCTTTTTTCTCCTCTTCCTCCTACCTGGTCTCCCTGCAAGGCTCCATTCTTGAGATTACCTCTACCAAGAAGACTTCACTGATGTCCTCATCCTGGATGAGATGCCCCTTCTCCAGTATTCTGTAGGTTCTACTTATTTCTCTTTGTATTGTAACTCCTAGCAGGCCACACACACAGTAGGAACTCAGTAAACCTCAAACACCCCACTTCCTTAACTGTGGATGACATGGAACTATTTATTGGCACTAATCTATGGGTAGTTAATCAGACTGACTGGTTCTTCGTTTTCTTCTTCTGAGATTTTTCACGTGTGAATAAAAGTAGATGGACTGAGAAGCAAGTTTGGTTTATCTGCTGTATCTCTAGCAAACCACATCTTTTTAATTTCATGCATCAATGGAATGATACGTCATGCCTATTACAGTGGGACAGCGTGCTACCTTGTATAACTCAACATGCTGATGCAGCTGGGCATGCAGAATTATTCCCAGAGGGAGGCAGACCCAGGAAATCAGAAATGGTACGAACTTTCCTGAGATGGTGTTTCTTTACCCTTTCCCAAAAACCTCATCCACTTGTGGGACCTGACCTTTTACAGATTAGCTCAATGAAGGGCACCTTTGCCATTACTAAACAACAGGTCCTAGGAGCAAAATGCCTAATGAGGGAAATTTTCTTATTTGGGACCAAAGGGTCACTTACTCAATCAAAGAATATTCACTGAGGACCTCAATAATTATGTAATAAATGAGGGAATGAATAAAAGAGTAAAGTGTCCCAACTTATGCCTGGCTACCAGAGTTGTTATTCTAAAACCCATTCAAGTCACCCCCTCCCTGGCATAGACACTTTTGATAATACTGCATCTTTTGTAAAATAAAGTCCAAATGTCTCAACTCACTGAGGCACTCACATGCTTTTGCGGTCTGGCTTCAGTTCCTTCTGTTGCCCCATGCCCTTTCTCTGCACAGCCACACTTCCTCTGATGCTATCATTTATCTGTTCTCTATTGGATAGGCAATAACGCTTCTGAAGGGTGATAGTTGAATTTGAGAGTTTGCAAAAAAAAAAAAAAAAGTTCCTCTTAAACATCCAAAATCTGCTGTCTCAGATGTCAGAGCTTCCCCTCTCAACAATCCAGGAGCCCAAAGCTCTGACTCAGGCCTGAGATTCCCAGAAGCTGGGGTTTTGTTTGCAAGTGAGAATGACTTTCAACAGCTCAGCACAGAACTGGAAGGATATTGAATGAATCCGACCCAACCCCTTCACGTACTTCTAAGAAAGCTAATACCGTGAACAGTTAAGTACTTTGAGAGCACAGGGTTCAGATGACCATGTAGACACTAAAACCCAGCCTAGGGCTTCTCCCAGTCCATCCTGGTTGATACCCAGTTGCCTTGTGGAAGACAACTTTTCCCCCCCCCCCCCCCAGTCACTCATCAGCAGAGCTTGAGGTCATTGATGTTTTTCTCTAGGCAGATCACCTGTCACCTCCTCTTTTCTGCTCTGAAGTTGTGAATTTTCCCCCAAAACTTCAGTCCCCTTCTGCCTAGCTGCCACTGGAATCCCTGAAGCTCCATAAAGTATTCTCTTCGCTGGCCAGCACTACAGATGAATGCCATAAATATTAGCTGTGGGTAACAAGTGATTCACACAGGGAATAAATCTTTGTTTTCCCTGAGAGGTTACATAGTGGTATTGGTTAAGAGGCATATCTTACTGTTGGTTTCGGGCAAAACCGTTGCTGGGTATCTGACATGTATCAGTCTCTGTACACCTTATTGATGAGGTCAGACATGAACCTTGTGCTGACAACGGTGTGCATGGAACCCCAGTCAGTAATGAAGCTCTTAGGCTCTACTCCAAACTCATCTTTAGGTAACATGTCTTGGATTCCCTATTTCTCTGAGTACACACCCTGAAAGAACAGTCGGTCAAATTTGAAAAGCAATGTCATTGTATTAGGTGACATACATGAGAACATGGAGGCTTCCCATAGGTGACACTTACTCTCCTTTCATCTTGGGACCCACTTTCTTGTACACATCCACCCCTGGAGATGCATCTGACTAATACCTAAAAAGCCACTTCTCTGCATGATGTTGGGTGCTGGAAACACAAAGATTAGTTGCTTACTCAGACCTCAGGGGGCTCATGGTCTCCTCCAGATCCCGTTTGATTCTCTGTTTCTTATCTAGACATACAGAGTTTGTTCTCCTGTCTTCCATAGCTGCATAACCTCCTCCTCCTTCTCCAGAGCTGCATAACCTCCTCCTCCTTCTCCAGAGGGCCAGACTTGCTATCTGTATGAAGAACTTCATGCTTACTTCCTGGGGACCGTGTGCTCTCTTTTCACCTCCCCTCTCCCTGTGAGTCCTACCTCTCCACTCCCACCTTTTCTTCCAACTCAAGTTTAGAGTCCTCTCCACTTGGTTAAAACACTGTGGTTCTTCTATGTCAATATAGCTCATTAATGCTGGGAGGAAATGTAGTTCTTACTTTTTAAAAAAATTTCTGGCATTATTTCCTTCTATCTGGGAGATCGACAGGGTTTTTTCTTTCCTTTTCTCCTGGAAGTTCTCTATCTCAGCACATTCAAAACCTACCTACTCGTCCAGGTCTAGTTTGCGGGGGGGGGGGAGGGGGGCGGAATAAAAGAATGCAGGGTATCCTATTAATAGTTTTTTTTATTGATTATGTGTTGAAATGATAATGATTTAGGCATATTGTGATAAAAAATGCATTATTAAAATTAACTTCACCTGTTTATCCTTTTTAAATGTAGTTACTTTTTTAATGTAATGTAAATATATATATGGCTTGCATTGTTTCTGTTGGACAGGTCAGATCTGGAATAATATCAGCAACCTTTCTTAAAGTGGAACTTTACTTGAATGACTAAAAAATCTTTGGAGAGTGACTGAACTTTCAGTCTGTCCCGGGGAAAATACTGAATTTATTATCTCTATTTATATGCAACTACCTTATAAATAGGGTGACCATATTTTGGATTTGCCCAAGAAAGTTCCAGTTTATGCCTATTGTCCAGGTATAAATGGTTATTAGTGCACCCCTTTCACCATCAAAAGAGTCCTGGTTCAAATGATAAATTACACTATGACTCTATGAAAGATGCTCTTGAAGCAGCAATTAGGTCACTATGCAGGATTTTCTCTCAGAAGAACTCTTACCCAGTGTTGCCTTGACTAGAGCATCTATTCTGTCCAGAAAGACCCCCTTTTCTATGGCTTTCACTATCTCCCTGCCCCAGCAGCACTCCTTTTGGCAAGAAGAGACACTTGCCCCTTAAAGTCTCAATGAAAAACAGTCCTCGATTACTGGTTACCATGGACAGCAGCACTGTGAAACATTTCCCTGGCCAAAGAAACAAATAACCACAAACTAGCTTGAGTCCGTGGGCATTATCCTTTCATTAGCTCATGTTGTGTTTTGTGTAGATTACATAAGCCAGCTTCAAAAAAATCAGATACACACATTATCTACTACTGACCATTCCACTTTCCAATTCAGCCGCTAGAAGAAAGCCTGGGCTGGTGCGTGTGTGTGGAGTGGTGTTACAGACAATATTTAGCCCTTGCCCAACCTCAGCCTCCTCATCTGTCAGGTGACTTCAGAGGGAACTTCTACCTCACAGAAAACTGTGGTAGAAATGATAGAAAGGCTCCTGGCACTTCTGCTTCCTCTTTGGCTCTTGATGCAAAATGGCCTCAGCCTCACTAGAATTCTCTATATCTCACGGGGTGGTTCCATATACCATCAAGGGAAAAAGTTTTGCTTAAATATTCTCTTAGTCAATGAACCACTCATAAATTCCAACTAATTTCCAAAGTGGATACATCTCTCAAAGTTCTGCAACAGCTACGAGAAAGCTTGATAACCCAGAGAGAACTGCTGGGAGAAATCAGTCCCTTTTGGTCATCTTTGCCTCCTAAATGGTTGTGAATGTTTTATTTAAACCTGTAATCAGAAAGAGAGAAATTCCACTCCAATGTGTAACCTTCTACTACCTATCATCATAGCCATGGTAAACGGACATCCAGCAGTTCCATACTGTCCATTAGAGAGCTGCTCATGGCTTCTGCTTTTGATAAACATTAGTCATAACTGGAGAAGCTGTGTTTCCCAGTCATATCCCAGGGTGTGTTTTTTTCCCCCCATTCCCTCTATCTTTTCCTCCTTGAGTGTACCTTCTGGCACCAGATATACATGCTGGCTGCATCATTAAGTGCTGAGACTTTACATCTTAATTCTGTGTGAGAGGTTTTCTCTGGGGGCAACGGTGCATCTGTGGAGAAAGAATTTCAGTGTAGAATGGAGGTGATATGTTGGAGGATGTTGATGACATATTTAAGGAAACAGCTGTCCAGAAACTGGTTTTTGTGTGCATACCTGGGAGGGACAAAAGAAGGAGTTGGTTCGGTATGATTGTCCATAGGCTGAGATGGAATGTGTGGCTTAGCTTGGGTATTTGTTAAGGAGAAACCTTGGTGTACTTAACTCAGGCAGGAAAGAACAAGGATGTAGGTTGTAGGATAATATGCTCAACTTGTATTTTCTTTTTTTAAGCAGGCTCCATGCACAATAGGCAGTTTGAACTCATAACCCAGAGATCAAGAATCATATCCTTTACCAAGTGAGCCATCTAGATGCCCCTCAACTTGTATTCTTTTTATATCTGGAAGCTCATAAGCTATCGAGAAATATTATCACCAATTCCCACTTCCTTTCGGATGTCTCATAATATTATTTAATACTCTCTTAGACAGAATGGGGACAAAAACCAAGATGAAATCATGGCTTAATTTTTTAATGTAATTCCTTGTGAAACAAAAAGATGTCTGTGTTCAGTAGCTGGATAGATGTATGGCAAATAGGGGAAAGGCAAGCTGTGTAACATCAGGACCAGTTTCTATAGCAACAAAAATGTCAGCCATCCTTTTGGCTGATCCTATTAATCTGGAGTAGAAGCAATGATACTGACACACTCGAAATGTATTTAAACCAGAAGGTGAAAATACAACCCAGCTGTAGACTTAAAGCAGAGGTAGGGCTAGGCACCAATATGATGTGACCAAAACAGGCCATAAGGGAAAGGGAGGTGCTCTCAGATACGATGTCTGCATTTTTTTGTTTTTAGGATTAGATGAAGTTCCAAATATTCTTGGGCCCAAATTAAAGAAAAGGAGGGGATGGGTGAAGGAGAGATCCCATCACCTTCGGTTTTCTCTTTCTGGAGCAAGGCTGTCTTTTCATTAGTGTTGGCTAGAATAAACACATGAAATCAGTTGTTTTGAAGATGGTGAAATTTGCAACTATGTGAGCTCCTGACATTGGTGCATTCTTGTGCATGATGTGTGCAGTCTCCTGAGAAAGAAAGAGCTGAGTTTCTGGGAAAAGAAATCTGGTGTTTGGACTGGGGTATGCAGTTGTGGTTTCTGCTCTTTTAACCACACCCAGGGTTAAGGTGAGGTTTGTGAACACACACTGGTTTCAGTTAATGGCAGTGATCACTTTGGCACTGCATAGTCTGCAAGGCCACTCTGAGGCCCACATGAGATCACGGATGTGGAAAGACTCTGAAAGAAGCCTAAAGTGCTCTAGGGGTACAAGGAATGATTATTAGTGGTAAGGAATGGCCAAAAAAATACTCTTTACTAAAGAGCACCAGTTATAGACAAAGCTTAAGGAAGCAAGTTGCAAATTCTGACTATCTGGGTCAGTGGTTTGATTTTTTTTTTTTCCTAGAGAGACTCTAAAGCTATTATTCTATGCTATTCCCCTTGCTGCCTCTTTTTACTTTCGAATTATTTAAAGAGCTAAATATTTTCCCACTTTGTAAAGCAGAATGACAGTCCCCGGTATATTTTGCTGCTGGAGCACAAAATAAATGGGGATGCAGAACCATGTCATTATGATAAAACACCATCTTTTCATCTTTATCTTAGAATTTCAGACTCCTCGGGAAAGATGACCTCCTCTCATTATGAAAATGAATTTGCTAGCAAAGAAAGGTATCTCTTAACTTGTTCTTGGGTCTTCCTGTTTCCAAAAACATAAAGGGAAATTAGCTCTGTTTATTGTTCTTGGCTTATTAGAGCCATTTCCCTTCTCCACCTACTCCCCAAATCTCTAAAAATGATTGTTGAACAACAGAAAAGAATGGAGACCGAAACCAGCAAGGAAAATCAAAAAAGTACATAACATCTGATTAGCCATCTTCTGTAAAGGAATAGAATATGTTTTTAGAAATTAGTGGCAAAGGGTCTGGATATTTCTACCCCAGTCTGACCAGACATTTTTACACTTCAGAAATAATTAACACTCTCAAAGCAAAGGAGATGCTTTCCACTGTGCCTTGAAATAAAATGTTGTTTTTGCACAAACTGCAGCTGGGGACATGTCGCTGTCACCTTCAAGCCCTGCATCATGACTGATGACTTGGGACATTGCCCAAATCTCAGATTCTGTATACATCCATCCATCACCAGTCAAGTATGTGTCTAACACTATGCTAGGCTCATGGGGATAAAAGGCAGGGAGGATGAGGAGAAAGAAACTAGATTTTTGCATATATATATATATATATATATATACACACATATATAATATATAAATATACACATATATATAATACATAAATATATATTTAAGTAAATATATTATATACACACATATATGTATGCATGCATATATACATGTATGTGTGTGTGTGTGTGTGTGTATATATATATATATATATATATTTTTTTTTTTTTACCAAATTTGAGGCATTGAGTGGCCATCTCAGTATTAACTCATTAAATCAAAATAAAATGAACCACACAGCCTGGTAGAACAGGCGAACCTAGATGGTTAGTTAAGATGAACAAATTTTTAAATTCCTGTTTGTTCTTCAGCCTTAGCCCTTTGGTGAAACTTTGACCCATGATACACCCAAAGCCCCCTTTTTTTTTTTTTTTAAAGATTTTTATTTATTTATTTGTCAGAGAGAGAGCAGGAGTGAGCACAGGCAGAGTGGCAGGCAGAGGCAGAGGGAGAAGCAGGCTCCCTGCTGAGCAAGGAGCCCGATGTGGGACTCGATCCCAGGACGCTGGGATCATGACCTGAGCCGAAGGCAGCCGCTTAACCAACTGAGCCACCCAGGCGTCCCCAAAGCCCTTTTTCTAAAACAATATAATGTGGTAACGACAAAGATTGGTTTTGTAGTCACATATGGATTCAAGGTTTGTTTTTAGGATGATTCCTAAAAATGATGGAGCCATCATTGACTAGCTGGCTGACTTTGGGCAGCTTCTGGGCACTCATTTCCTCTTATAAAATGAAGAGCAATAGATCCCAACACACAGGGTTTCACAAGGACTAAATAAGAGATAGATACAATATGCTCAGCCAAAGAGGTAGTATATCTTAAGGATCCAATTAGTGCTAGCATTTGATTATTATTATTATTGTGAATACTATTTAGTATTTTGAAGTAGGCTTTTTGATTTAGACTATAAAATAGGGAAACATATTTTACTACCAAACTGTACATAAAATAAACACATTCAGGTGTCTGATGCTGAGCCCATCTTGGGGAGGCCTCTGCAGTAGGGGAAGGCTTAGGGACATGAGGAGTCAGAAATGTGGTGAGCCTCAAGATCGCGGTAGGCCTCAGCAGCGGAGGAAGGACTGTGCATGTCTACTGAACACATTTATTTGCTTTAAGACTGTGTTTTTATATTTGACTCACTCCTTTTGATATTTGTTTCCAGCAGCCTTGCCCACGCCTCAGTATTTACCGATCGCTGTGAGAACACTGCTCACACTCTGTGTTATTGTTGACTCTCTTTCTCTAATAATCAGCCTGTGATCAATAGAAAGCAGAGATGGCATAGTTGTTTCCTAAATTATCTAAATCAGAAGTACTGTTCCAGGAGATTCAGAGCTGAGTATTTGTTGAATGGATAACTGGACCCCATAATGCATAAAACCACAAATGAATAAAAGTCCTCACTAAAAAAGCTTCTGAGGAAGCACTTAAGCCCCTGTAGGACCATGTGATAATGACGAAATCTCTGGCCAGATGAGTACTGACAACTTTTGGACTGTAGGTTCCAGCCTTAGGAGAGAAGCACAGACTGAGACCCTCTGAGAGCATGTGAACAGAGGACTCTCAAATTACACTAGTTTTATTAGGCATCAATAGCAGGCCTCTTTGTGGCTCCAGCTTTCATTCTAATCCACACACCCAAATCAAGAATTTTGAGTGGGCTGCCATAAAAGCAGCCAGCAGATCAAGTATTGCCTGAGGGACCTCTTTACCCTTGGCTGCCGAGAAGTGTGGCCCTCTCCCTTGACTTGGAAGCCTGAGCTAAAAGTCTGAGGCAGCTCCTCTTGAAAGGCCAGCACAGAAAATTTCCTTCCAGAACTGCAGGGTGATGGGGCTGGGGAGGTGAGGACATTCATGATGTCTGACCTTCATGGGAAGCTGGTCATAGCTTGGAACAGACATCTAAAACAATCAGTAGAGCATTTTTGGCCTTATCTGTTTTCAGTCCAAAAACATCTCCTTTCCTTTCCATGCCTGGTCCAGGCATCTGCACATCTGCAATCTTTTGGATGTATTCTTCTTCCCATTGAATGGCCCACCCCAGTGCCTAGCCCTCTTCCATCCTTGCTTTCTACTCTATTTTATCTGCCCAGATGAAATAGATACACAGGCCCATTATACTAAGTCTAACGGTAATAATGGCTAGTGTTTATTTAATAGGTATCACATAGCTGACACAGTTTAAGTGCTTTTCTCCTTTTTACTCATCTTATCTTCCCCACAAGATAAGGAAACAGAGGCACAAGGTAAAGCACGTCATCCAAAGAAAGAAATCAAAGGAGACAAGTACAGAGTATGATGAATAATGAGTTAGCCTATGAAGGTGGGTCAGAAAAGGCTTAATAAAATTTCGGAGTGAATTTAATCTTAAGAGATGAGAGAATGGAAAGGAGACACAGCAGTGTTGCCTAGTAGTAGGGATGTGTAAGGCACAATTTGGTTTATTGCTCATGTTTAGGATGGTAACAGGTACATAATAAGCACTCAGTAAACTACATGGAAATGAATCCAATAACAGGAACACAGAGCAGGAGGCTAGAGGTAGAACGGTTAAGCCTGGAATCAGTTGTTTTCAGGAGGAGTGGCTGAGTGATGAAGCTTTCTATGAAAGCGAGAGTAAATTTTATGACTGCAACTCACAGATTTCTCATCATAATGAATTCTCCATTAAGTGTCCTCCTAATCCACATTGGCTGATGGATGAACCCCTGAAACAGAAAGTTCCCAGCAAGATCTATGGGAGTAGCCACATATCAGAGGAGACGAATGCCGTTAGTCATCAGGAATTGCAGGAGTCAAAGGAAGATGGGACCATTTGCGTGGACTCTGTTTGAAAGCCAGATAACAAATGAAGATCCCAGCTGTGCATTGTCAAATGTTCTATTCATATTAACCACAGCCACAGTCACTGATACCTTAGCTGGCTTTGAGGGAAAAGCAGACAACTTAATGAAGACACTGGAGTGGAGTCCTTGAATGGCAGAGCTAGATGGGATCCTTGAGATCATCTAGTTAAACGAAATCTTGGGGCAGAACCTAAATAAATAAAACACATGATAGCAATAAATGGATCCTTCTAGGAGTTTAAATCTTCATCATTTGGCAGGCAAGCACTTTTCATTGCTTGTAGATCTCCCAGAGCACGCATATGTATGGAAAGCACTGGTTTGAGTCCAATACTCTCATTTTACCAATGAGGAAAATGAGAGTATTGGACTCTCATTTCTCAATGAGAAAAAACACAGAGCAGGGAAATGGCTCCCTAAGTATCCCTCAGGTGGCCAATGGCAAAACCAGAGCCCAGATAAGAATCCAGAAATTTCAGTTCTGCTTGTTCATCCACCAGTCATGTTCTTTGGTTCGAGAAATATTTATTGAGCAGTTACTATGTTAAGGACACTGCCAGCCTGGAGGATTCCTTGAAAGATCAAGTTCCTGTTCTTGAGAATCTGGACAACAACTGCAAAGACAGTACTATTTCAGTGTGATCAGTATCAAACCGGAGGTTTGTATACGTTTTGTTTTACCCAAATATCACAAATACAGAGGTTTTCAGGGATCAATCAGGAAACATGAATGAAACATGCTGAGAATAAGCCACAGTGGCAGCTGAAGGACCTGGGATAGGGACGCTGAGTGCATTCAAAAAGATTTTTTTTAATTGGTAAGCTCAGCTTGACAAAGAATATTTACAAAAAATTTACAACTGACATCATAATTAATGGTGAGACTCTCGTAGCTTTCCCACCAAGATCAGGAACAAGCCCAAGTATATCCTCATTCACCACTGTGTTTCAATACCACTGGATGTCCTAGTAAATGCATTCAAACAGGAAGGGGAAATAAAAGGTGTACAGATTGGGAAAGAGAAATAAAGTGATCTTTGTTTGTGGGTGACATGATCATCTATGTAGAAAAGCTGAGCAAATCAACAACAAAAAGCTCCCAGAACTAATAAGTGAGTACATCAGGTTGCAGGATACGAGGTCAGCATACAAAAGTCAATCACTTACCTCTAGACCAGCAATGAACAAGTGGAAATTGGAATTTAAAACACGATACTATTTACATTAGCACCACCAAAAATAACATACTTAGCTTATACAGCAAAATGTGCACAAGATCTATATAACCTGCACAACTCTGGGATGCCTGGGTGGCTCATTTGGTTATGCATCTGCCTTTGGCTCAGGTCATAATCCCAGAGTCCTGGGATCAAGTTCAGCTTTGGGCACCTTCCTCAGTAGGGAGCCTGCTTCTCCCTCTACCTGCCGCTCCCCCTGCTTGTTCTCTGTCTCTCTCTCTGACAAATAAATAAATAAAATCTTTAAAAAAAGAAATAAAGGAAGGAAAGAAAGCCACACAACTCTGATGACGAAATCAAAAAGCTAAATAAATGGAGTGATGTCCCATGTTCATGATTAATAGGGAGACTCAGTATTGTCAAGCTGTCGGTTCTTCCCTACCTGATCAACAGATTCAGTGGGATCCCACCAATTTATTTTGTGGCTATTGCAAACTGATTCTAAAGTTTACATGGAGAAGGAAAAGACCCAGAATGGATGACACAATACTGAAGGAGAATAAAGCTGGAGGACTGACACTACCTGACCTCATGATCTACTACGAAGATCCAGCAGTCAAGACAGTGTGCTATTGGCGAAAGAATAAACAAATTGATCCCTAGAACAGAATAGAGAGCCTAGAAGTAGACTCACATAAATGTAGTCAACTGATTTTTGAGGTATATGGGAAATCTCTGTACCTTCTGCTCAATTTTACTATGAGCCGAAAACTTCCCCTAAAATAAAGTCTATTAAAAAAAATACTACACAGACAAAACAAGATAAATTTTTATTGCTGGGCCTCTAGCTTGCTTCCCTGAATATTTCCCTTTGCATTTTACAAAGGTCTTTCACATAGTATAGCCTTAATTCATAGAAACACATATTTAACAAATGTATATTTAACAACGTAGTACATACATGCATATAAACAAATTTTTTTTTTAATTTGCAAAACTATTTTTATACATGAGCAATCCTCCATCCCATTCCGTTTTATTTTATTCTATTTCAATTATATTTTGTTTAAATAATAGTAGTTGTAATCTGCTCAACTAATTTCTAGCAACCCTAATGGCTCTTTTTTTTTTTTTTTTTAAGATTTTACTTATTTATTTGACAGAGAGAGAGATCAAAAGTAGGCAGGGAAGCAGGCAGAGAGAGAGGGAAGCAGGCTCTCCACAGAGCAGAGAGCCCGATACGGGACTTGATCCCAGGACCTTGGGATCATGACCTGAGCTGAAGGCAGAGGCTTTAACCCACTGAGCCACCCAGGCGCCCCTACCAGCCCTAATGGCTCTTAAACCATATTTTGCAAACGACAGCAAGAGCATTAGAGCTTCCAACGATCCTGTGAGGCAGGTAGTGGTGGTTCCTTCCATTTTGCTAAGGAGAAACTGAGATTTCTCAGGGAAACTGGGATTTGCCCACCCTCATACAATGAGTGAGGGGCAGGCTCACCCTGGAGCCAGAATTTCCTGGCACCTCAGCCATGCGGTTGAGGAACCACTTTGCCTTCTCAAACTAAAAGACACTAGTAACACTGTGTTCCAACTCACACTCATATCTCGATTTTTTTTCATTGCTTCTGATAACAGGAAGTTCCTAACTGCCCAGTATTTATTACTTATTCCCATTTATCTCCTAGACTTGCCTCCTTTTGGGCAATCAGCATGGAGTAGCCTTTCAAGATGGGAATGGATTTAAATAAGGACTTGCTAGCTCATACATGTTCTTTGCTGTGCCCTGCGTGCAGTTTGAGAAATCCCAGCAAGCCATTTTACTGATGTTTCAATGCCATTTCCTGACCTTGAGAGTCTGGTAAACGAATATATATTTTTCTGGAAATTTCAGGCAGTGGCTGTCATAGTGCTGGAAAAGGGAAGCTTCTCCAGCCTCATATGTAAACCCTGCAGCTGCTATTTTCCTGCAAGTTTAATAAGGCCAGGGCCATAATTGTAAATATTTAAAATCTTGATGTGTGGCCAGATGGATTCATTATAGACTATATCTGTATTTAGACTCATACTTTCTAGTTCGGCGCTGGAAATGTCACAGAGGAAGACACACGGGGTTCGGGATCAGATCCGCATCCAAATGCCAAAGGTAAAACACTCATTTGTGTCCTCGCCTCTGATTTTTCTAACCGTTCTTCTTAGTTAGCCTTGCCCAGACAGAGACAGGAGCCCAATGAAAACATAATAGATATAAATTGTGCTTCAGTTGTTGGCTGTTTATCTTAAGAAGAGAAACTTGTTTCTAGGCTGACTGAGAATTGAATGTCCAAAAAGTTCACTAACAGAGGGAGAAGATGGGACAGCTCTAAGGGAAGAGAAACCAGAAATGTTTATTTTCTTTCATTAGACAATGGGAAGAAGCTGTGGATCCTTTCATTTTCCCCAAGTTGTGGGTTTTTTTATTTATTGAGTATAACCTCCACTGCCTAAACAGTCTTAAATTCTTAAAGCTTTGGTGCAATACATTTGCACATTTGACTCTCTAAAAGAAATGGAGAGTCGCTGTGTGCCCAGGAAAGGGACCGGGCCCATGAGGAGAAACTAGAGTGCCCCCACCTTCACTCAGTTATTTACCCTTTGGTTGATTCTGTGAACATTCAGTGAGCTCTGCTCATCAAGCCAGCACCCACACAGCATTCTCCCTTCTGCCCCCACATCAGCTCTGCACTGACAGCTTCTGTGAATGAAGCAGCAGAGTTAGATGCCCACCCCACTGTGTTCCCGTGGGTTAGTGCAATGAAAGCACTTGTCCCATCCTGGGAGAATGGCTAGTTTACACAGCTGCCGCTCCCCCTGCTGCGAGCCCCTTGTAGGCAGGGACTATGTCTTCATTCTCCTTAGTGTTCCAGCACTGCGCAGTGCTTCCCACAGAAAAAAAAGCTCTCGATGTTGGAGATACTTAAGAATATGATGACGAATGAGTCCTGGTTCTGGAGCAATATGATGCATATCCTAATTGCCATCTAGCCTTTTAATCCAAAGAATGTCCAAGTGAGTTGGCCCCTATGAATTTATCACCATGTTTTCATTCCTTCGGTTAAGAGTAAAGAAGGGCTTCCCCACCATTATTTCATGTGAAGGTAATACTTTTCTCTTTGTACTCTTTTGATGCTATCTCAAGGGCTTTCCTGTTGGATCTGTACGTTTCAGGAGCCTATAAACATGACTATATGTAGATTATATAGGGCTTTGTGTGTGTGTATGTGTGTGTGTGTGTGTGTGTGTAGACACACAGAGACTCTACATATGTAGCATGTGATACAGTCCTTTGAAAGGATGAGTTGAAGACTGACTTTCATATGTGTGGTGGTCTATAGATAACACAGGCGAATTGGGATTGGAATAATCCGCCTTAGCTAACTTAGTATGTGACGGTGGGCAGAAGCCCACGTCTTCTCAGTGCCTCTAAAACAAAGATTGTGAGAGCTGCCATGCCTCCCTCTAAGGAGGTGGCGTGAGCCTCCAATGAGATAATGGATGGGAAAGCCCTTTGCTGGTTGAATCAATGTAAAAGATTAGAAAATGCCAAATGAGTCGTGTTTATGACAAGATGGGGTTTGACAATGCTATTTACTGTTTGGGAATGTGAATGAGGAAAAAAATGCACTTTCAAAGGTTCCTGGCACCAGGCAGCGGTTCCAAGTGCCATGCTGGCACTGTTTTTGGTTTTCCCTTTCCGAGTGCTGAATATATTCCCACTTACTTGGCAGCTGCAGAGCCCACTTGTAAAATTCCTTGTTGTCTGTTCCCTTTCCTTCCCTGTGCTCCTCCCCCATGAATGCGTGCATGCACACAGCTTCACTTGAGGGAAACATATGCTTATACTCTTTTCATGGTCATTTCTAAGTGGCCTGTGGCTCCTTCTGTATCTCAGAGAGCCTCCCTTATTCCATACTGTGCTCAGGGAGCCTTGCAAGGAAACCCGCGGTGTGTGGATTTCAGGGACTAAGGCAGCTGTTCTCAGGAAGAAGACCATGGAGCCTTGGCTTTGGAATGCATGGTTTATGCAGGGACTTTGTCTTCCTAAAGTGGCAGCTGAACCATAGGGATGCCTCAAGTGTGCCTTCCACTCTACCAACAAGTCAAAATCAGAGCAGGTTAACTTGGCCATTGAAAAGGAGGAATACCATTTTCTAAATTTATCCTGGAGAGGTGGAGACCTTGGAGGCAAGGTGGGGACCAATGACATTCTATTTATGTTAACACAAGACTCTGAAATGTTCTTCGGCTTGAAGCTCTTCAGCAACTCCCCACTGACCATTACATAAAGGCTAAGCTCCTTACCATGGCTGCACAACCCTCTGTGATTTGTCCCTGCTCCCTGTCCCATCTTGTCATGGGTCATATCCACACGGCTTGGGTTACCTAGGGTATCCATTCTTTCATGCACTCACTAATTTAATTCCTTCTTTTCAACATACATGTATTATTGTACCTGTTATGAGCTGTTAGTGTGCAGGGCACTAGGGACAGAGTGGGGAACAGAGGGTGCTCATGACAATAAGGGCTTTGTGGGAGACAGATAATGTCTCTAAAGATATCCAGATCCTAA
The DNA here is from genome assembly GCA_003697995.1 of Taxidea taxus jeffersonii. Lineage (NCBI taxonomy): Eukaryota > Metazoa > Chordata > Mammalia > Carnivora > Mustelidae > Taxidea > Taxidea taxus. Next base: position 25,556 of record ML105393.1, read on the forward strand.
TCTCTAGAACCTGTGAGTGTTGCCCCAGATAGCAGAAGGACTTTGCGGATGTGATTACATTAGGGGTCTTGAGCTAGGAAGATTGTCCTAGTTTATCAGTCGTCCTAAATGTAATCACAAGTGTCCTTACAAGTGGGAGACAGAGGGAGATTTGATGGCAGAAGAGGATAAGGAAATGTGACCATGGAAACAGAGAGTGGAATGAAGTAGCCATATGCCAAGGAATACTGGCAGTCATTGGAAGCTGGGAGACGCAAGAAAATGGATTCTCCCCAGGAGCCTCAGAAGGAGCGTGTCCTACTGACACCTTTATTTTAGTTCTGTAAGGCTCACTTCAGATGTCTGGCCTGTAGAACTGGAAGAGAATAAGTCTCTGCTGCTTTAAGCCACTAAGATTATGGTAATTTATTAAAGTTTTTCTTAGGTAGTTCCCTAGTAATAGGAAACTAAGTCAGACCTAAAAGTCTAGCTATCAGCAGGAAATTACGATTCAGTATAGGGAAGTTCAGGGTTGTTTTGTTTTTTTGAGATACAAAGTAGGAGAATTTGTCCTGGAAATGGCGTATCAGGGAAGGCTTCTTGGAGGAAGTAACATCTCAGATGTAGCCTGAAAGCTCCATGGGAGTTGTTAACAAGAAAAGGAAGGCAAGCCCAGGTCAGGTGGCTACAAGCAGGGCTAACTGGTTGCACAAAGTGTACCTTGCTAGTTTCTTTGTCGTTTTCCTCCCCCTCCCTCCCCACCTACCATACATACACAAACACATTTCCCATATGCACGTTTCCTCATTTTCTACTTGGCAAATTTCTCCTCATTATTCAAGATTGCTCCAATGCCCCCTTTGTAGGAAAGCTCTCCCCCTGCCCCCACCATGCCTCCTTGGCAGGGTTAGGCAACAGGCCTTCTTATCTTAAGGAGGTCCCATTCTTGGTTACCAAAGCTCTGAAATCATAGAAGTGAAATCCCTGATAAGAATTTAGCAATGGCTCCTGCTATTACCTTTTTCTCCCTCTCTTTCTTGGGAACCTAAATGGCCCAGATGTGGGGAGGACAGCCTTGGGCAGAGAAAACCGTCTGGCATGGCAACTGGGGAGGAAGCCCATCAAGAAAGGTTTCATGGTCTCCCGGCAAATCGCCTCAGCTTGAAGAATTAAGGTTCTTGGTACAGTACAGACCTACTCCTATAGGAAACTTGGAAAACCTCCATAGACCTTTCTGACTAGCTGGTTCATCCCTGTCAGGAGGCATTTTTGTCTTGGGTGCCGCTAGAATGCTTTGAGATCATTAAAGAAGAGAGGAACAGTAGGAAATACAGATGTTCTGGTTGAATCAGAAACCTAAGCATTAGAAAACCAACTAATTATCTCTTTCTCCTTCCTTCCTTCCACCCAAAATGGGAGCAAAACTATGTGATCAAAAAAGATTTCCTTTTTTTTTTTTCCTTCCATTTTTCAGCCGGTTGCTATGGTGCCAGGTAGGGAGGACTCCTTTGCAGCTCTGAGTGTTTTGTATCAGGAGGTGACTGTCAGTCCCTAGTTAATTATTCATGTTTTCATTAAGAGCAATAATGAGAAACAGTTGAAATGAAAGGTCCCTAACATTACTAGGAACCCTAAAATATTCACTTATTCTTTGATTAGCAAACCTTCCTAAGATAGAGGGAGCACTAACTTGGAAGTCAGACTGAATCCTAGCAGCCACAGAATAGCTATGATGTGAAGCAACATTTACTTTATGTCTTTGTGCATCAGTTATCTCATCTGTGAAATGGGGATAATAACACCCACATCTTAGAAATGCCTAAAGATTACAGTTAATGAAGATAAAGCATTTAACACAGTGCCTCATACAATACTTGGCTCAGAGTAGCTGTTCAATAAATAGCATTTCTTCATGATAGGGAAGCTGGAATGGATGAGCATTTTTCTGGTCAGGCTTGACTCAATTCACAGCTAATCATCCTCTTAGTTTTGAATGATATTTTTCTACTCTTGGGTAGAGAACCTTTTGCTTATTTGGAAATATAATCAGCAATCTCTGTGTGTAGAATGTATGCAACACAGTTTTAAAATTTGAAGGCATTAAATTGTGTTTAGTAAATACTTTGCTCGTTAAGTTCATATTTTTGGGGGGGAGGGGTTGTGATTTTACTGTTTGTTTGGGGTTCTTTAGAAGTCTGTGCCATGGGTCAGTTCTTTGTCTTGGGAACACTAACCCTTTGTTTCATTTCATTTGTCGGGGAACAGACAAGTTACACCTGCTAAAGCTCACAGAAATATTTGAGTAGCAATCTGACTCACCAGTCACTGAGTTCAGCAAAGGGTATGTAACATGAAACCAGCTCATGTTACATGATGTGGTATAAGTGATTCTATGACTTCTTTGTCCCTAAATAATTGGAAGAGAGTCAAATGAGATAATGCATGCAAAAGCATTGTGAAAACTAAAGTTTTCATTGTAATGGATCATTATTATTCTAATTACTACTAATATGAAGAACCTAATATAGCATGGATCAATTATCAAGATAAGAGGATTTCTGAAGTTGTGAACACTTGGTACCCATTTGGTATTAGTTTTATACTGTTTTGCTTTGTTCTCTAATTGTTGCATGCATTTTCATCTTACCCCTCTACTCCAAGTAAATTATAAGCATGTATGAGCATTTAGTCATTTAGTAGAATTCATTCTTTCAGAATCATTTACTGAATGCTCACCTTGTGCCAGGCACAAAGCTAAGTCCTGTTGCCAAAGAGGTGACTTTTCCCAGCCTCAGTGAGCTTTCTCTCTGTGGGGGAGAGATGGCTAGAATAGAGTACTGAGTGCTTAGACACATGTCAGGCTCTATACTGAGATTAGGGTCTGCTGAAGTGTCTGTCTCCCTTCCGCTCTGCCCCTCCCTGCCCCCATGTGCATGTGCACGCTGTCTCTCAAATAAATAAATAAATCCTAAAAACAAAAGGAGAGCCCAGTTTTATCGGATTAGCATCTGCCCTTAATGGCCTCACTTTAACTGGATTACCTCTAGAAACACCTTTTCTCAAAATAGGATCACATTCTCATGTGGCACTGGGTGTTAGGACTCGAGCATCTCTTGGGGTAGGGGGTGGGAGACACAATGCAACCTGTAACAGACCCCAAATCAGAAGTAGGTCACACAAAAAAAATCTGGGAGGAGGCCATGTGACTGAGGTAAGAATAAACACCGGGAGGTGAGGTTAGAGAGCTAACGGGACCCAGATCAAGTAGGGCCTTTAGGATATAGGAGAATGTTGGATTTCCTCTCTGTGAAATGGGAAGGTATTAGGATAAAGAAACAACATCGTCGGAGTGCCTGGGTGGCTCAGTGGGTTAAGCTTCTGCCTTCAGCTCAGGTCATGGTCTCAGGGTCCTGGGATCGAGCCCCACATCAGGCCCTCTGCTCAGCAGGGAGCCTGCTTTCTCTTCTCTCTCTACCTGCCTCTCTCTGTCTACTTGTGATCTCTCTCTCTCAAATAAATAAATAAAATCTTTAAAAAAAGAAAAGAAAAGAAACAACATCATCTGCCTTCCATCTTTCCAGGATCACAAAAGGTAGTGTTTCAAGAATAGGCTGAAAGGGGCAAGGGAAGACAAATAGTTCCAGTTAGGAGGTGACTTGGAGGGAGGGAGAATGGTAGTTGGGGCAGAGTAACCATTGCAGAGTTGGTGACAAATGGTCAGATTCTGGATAAGGAGTTCACTGATGAATCTAATGAGGGATTAGGCAATCAGAATGATCATAGGGTTTGGACCTGTGCAGTGAGTAGATAGATGGAGTTGTCATAGATTCCATGTTTAGGCAAATAAGTCAAGAGCTCAGTTTTGGACATGTTAGGGTTGGGATGCCTGTTGGATATCCGAGTGGTGATGTCAAGCACGCAGTTGGGTATGCAAATCTGTAGTTCCAGAAATGGTTTAGACTGGAGATATACATTTGGAAGTCATCAGTACATGAATGAGACTTAGAGACATGCAACACAGGGGTGTCGTTAGCAATAAGTTGCCTTCTCTGAGTTTTTTTATGCAAAATAAGAATCATAACCCTTCCCTCACTGCATTATAGTGAGGATCAACCGGAATCCAAATGTGAGGGATTCATATGAAGGGCTTGCAATAAGTGCCCATGACATGAGTTGAATTTTAAGTTAGTGGAATCTTGGTGACAACCTCCTAAATTCTCATCTCTTGCTGCCCCTTCTTACAGCTGGATTTGGTTCCCAAGCACCTTGAGATAGTTATATATTTCTCAAGGAAAGCCCATGCTCCTTCCAGATGGACACAGCAGCCCCATAATCCATGTCCAGCCAGCATTCAGCAGTGGTTCAGAGAGAGTGTGCTGTGGTGTGCAGAGGGTTAATCCTATGCCAACAGGGATGTGCAAACCAGGAGCCATTCAAAATCTCAATACCACATGCTGCCTTAGGGATCATCATGTACTAAAGCCCAAGATAAAAAGGCCTGACAAAGATTATTGACGGTTTACCTTTTAATGAGCAGCTGGGATTGATTCTGTTCCCCTCTGGGATGGCTTTCTCTGTCCTTCTTCCACCGGAGAGGCCGTGGGGAACAACAACAACAACAAAATACAAATCTCCAATTTGAATAATTGCAAGGATCCGCTTTCTAGCAAATAAAGTTTCTATGGGTGAGAAAAGGCTCACAGCTTTAAAAATATATATTTAGAGCTGTTATGATTATCATGATTATTATTAAGCACTCCTGGTACACTGGATATTTTCAAAGAGGCTGGTTGCCTCTAATTGGATATTCCTTGCAATTTCCCTCTGGGTAGGTCAGCAGTGTTAACTCTTAATCATCCGAGGCAATTAAATGCATGCAGAGCTAACCTGTGTACCAAAGGCTGCTGAATTGTTAATATAGTTATAATGGTAGAGCCAGACATTAGGGTGCTGTTTAGGAGGAAGAAGGCTGGCGACCGGTGTATGATCTCTCGCACACCTGTCTTAGGAAAGGGAAATCAGACATCTGCAAGTGGCAGTGGGCAACAGTTCTCCAGATACTGACCTGCATGCGTATCCTGGTGTGCTTCTTTCTGGCTCAAATTACTCCCCTTGCTGTGAGCCAGAGCTCCACTGGGGCCATGGGGTTCTTTGCTGAGCTTAGAATGAAGCCTTCAGGTCACCCTTGGGTGGATGATGGTTACTAGACATAGCTTAGGGGAAGGAGAACCAGAAAGGGGGGAAAAAGGGAATTTTAAAATAATCTTTTTAACAATTTGAATATGTTGCCATAAGAAAACCAACCATTAGGTTGTATGCCAGCTTTGTCACGCACCCAACCTTGAATGCTTCACCATCTCCGATCTTCTCTGCACCCTTGTTCCCGATCCACTGCAGGAATGAGGTGGTCATATCTGTACTACATGTTTTTCTGTAGTTATTTTCTATGACCTCAAACAGACTAGGATAGTGGTTTCAGGCTTTTGGTTGGGACCCACATAAGAAACATTTTACATTTTGACTCAGGAGATATACACATACCTGTAACAAAGTTTTATGGAATAATAATTACCTTTTTTTTCTTTTACATTCGGTGAACTCTGATAGAATCTGTCCTATATACTGTTTTTTAAAAAGAGAATTGGCCATGACAACTCAATTTCATAACCTACTGATGAATTGCAATGCATAGTTTGAAAAGCACTGAGCTAGAGGTAGAAGCAAGGAGGTCTCTAGAATCGGTGAAGATGTGGAGAGAGTAGCCTCCCCCAGGGGAAAACAGAGGTAAACCAAGTGAGAGACTGAGTTTTTTCTGTAGCCTTTTCCAAGATATAGTCCTAGTCCAGGGACCATGTCTACAGTAAAGCTGACGTGAAAGGAGTTGGCAGGGTTTTCACTGTAGGCTCTTAATGTGGCTTAGACTCTGCTTCTGTGACCTTGACCTTCCCAGATCACCGAACAATGGTTTTGGAGGGTTTTTGTTTGTTTGTTTTGTTTTTTTAGTTAGTTTGGGTTTTTTAAGGCATTTTTGAGAATCATGTTAAATTATCCTAACAGCAGTTTAAATCCTAGATCTGGTTAGATCTAGTATCAGAGAATGCTGGCTGTCTCGTTTGGCCCTCCAGATCTACAGCCTAGCTTCCCCATGCTCTTACCCAGGGAGGCTACAGCAACTGGCATGGTTTGCCCTCTGGCTACTGTTTGTGTTCGCCCACTGGTAGGTACAGGCAGGAGAAAGGAGGGTAGGAGAAGGAAGTCAGAAATTTTATTTCCTTACCTTGCTCCTTTCTAGGCTGCATGTTGATACCTGGTGTGTTCCTCTGCCCAAGGCCACGGCCCCCACAGGGGAGGCCATTCTTACAGTTAGAGCGACTGCTGCAGTCCTCTCCAGGTCAAGACAACTCCCACCTTCCTTTGTCCTTGAGGTTTATGGGTATAGTTCACCGTAACTTACAAAGAATAATATAGCACCATTGTAAGTGATACCTCTTCTGATCTGTCCTCGATCACCCATCTGTGCCATCATTTTTATGTTGGGGCTAGTGCTAGACAACTTAGACATCCCTTCAGGAAGGATGTGCTGACCAGCTCTGTGCAATGAGGTCACCGGGCAATCTCAGCTCCCAGCTCTCCAAGGCTTGCCTCAGGTGCAGAGACCACCTTGTCCAGGTCATGTTCTTCCTGGCACCTCTCATCAGGTGACAGAAGCAAGCAAGGAAGCATCGAGAGGCCAGGCCATTTAGACCCAAGGCAGCACAGTCTGGACAGACAATGTTCACACTCTAGCTCCCCACTAGTGTGGAGCCCCTCACATTACACTTCTTTCCCTGCTCAGTCCTGCTCCTTTCTTTTCCCTTTGGTCTCCATTTAAAATTGTGTGCCCTAACTGTATCTCTGAATCTTCCTCCAGAAAGCCCCACCTGTAATAGGAAACCGACACCCAAGGTTATAGAAAGGCATTTTTTAGAAGTAGAGATATCTCCCTATGGTTTTGTTTTGTTTTGTTTTTTTGTATCAAAAGGACAATGATACAATAAGTAAAACCTCCCCTGCATGTCCTGCCTGATCTCCCCCTCTTAGATCAAGGACAGAGAAAGACAAGCACAGAGTCAGATAGTCCTCTTTAGGAATCTATACTTCAATGAGTGTTCACATGTTGGGTTTTTTTCTTCTTTTTGCACCATAGCTTGATTTCTGCTAAAACCCAGTCTCCCCAGTTTGTTCAGGAATGAATTCAAGCAATCAGCTCAAATCATTAGCTGAGCCAGAAAGGTGTGTGTCATAATAATCTCAGTGTGTGATAAGTGGGAAATGCTCTTGGAATATTCCCAGACTCCCATTCTGAGGAGGAAGGGGGACCCTGTTCTGGGTATGTCAGACATGGGGGTTCACCCCTGAATGGTATGGCTGCTTTGTCCTACTTAGCACGGAGGCTTAGCATAGTTACAGAGGAGGACATAGCTATGAAAGACTTGATCTGATTCCTTTCTCTAAAAAGATCTTTCCAACTATAAATATATTTCCTTTTTTCCTGTTTTGTTTTCATAACACAAAACTGTATTCTCAGGATTTGCGAATTTTCCCTTTGTCAACAGGAAAGTGTGATAAAAAGGGGAGGCTCTAGGGTTCCAACCCCTCTTTCTGCCCCTCCACTGTTTAATCAAGCATCTCTGCCTTCATTTTCTGTAGATAGCTATGGCTAACCCAGTTCAGCATTTTACAGAGAGAAATCAAAGTCCAGAAAGACGAATAACTTGCCCAAGTTCTCTCAACAATTCATACCAGAGCCAGGAATAAATGCAGATCTTCCTGCTCTCTCCATTACTTATAACCCAGTGTGATATTTTCTTGCAGATTTACCCATCAAAATACAGGAGCTTATGCAGACACAAATGAGTGGAAAGTGTAGAGGAATTCTATGTCTTGATGATAGAGAATGGGGGTTGCATTTTGATGATATGTGTGGGGTCTCCTGATCCTATTTAAAATCATATGCTAGAATCACTGCTTTATCTGTAGGAGGAATATGATTTATGCCCCTTTGCACTTCTGGCATCAATTTCAGATCTGGCATAGAATAGGTTCTCAGTACATGCTTATCTGTGGTTGAATAACTGAATGAACAGATGAATTTGTGAAAATCCCTAAAACCAGCTCCGAGCTAGGGCATTGTCCTACTTTAAGGGTGGGTCTTGTCTCAGCTGATGCCCCATATTTCAGGTGGGGAGCCGGAAACCTGCCAGTAGGTCACTGGATCTGATGGAAAGGGGTTGGGGTGGGGATGAAAATTAGATGTAGGTTGCCATTAATGCAAGTAATCATGTGATGTGATGTATTTCTTCCTGAGACTGTAGCTTAAATCCCAATTACCTTCTGGTGACAAATGAACTCACAGAGCAATTCATTTTGACTGTTGGAACTCCCACCTTCTGTGTTACCATCACATGGAGAAGGTGTATGACAAATTTCCAGATTTAATTTTAGAGCTTGGGAGCCCAAGTGGCACAATTACCAGATCAAGAGTGATGGCAGAATATTAACATGAAGAGTTCATGTGAAGCTGAGTTATACCTAAGAATGCTCAAACTCAGACCCTTGGAAGAAGCAGTGTGGAGCTCCAGTTTGTCCCCACACCTACACTTTGGGATCTTTTCTTCTCTGACTTTATCCTGATTTCTCCCATTCAAAATCTTCTGAGTCCTGCTGATTCTATCTCCAACACATCTCCTGACTTCCTCACTTTGTCCCACTCCTCACCACCTTCCATTTGACAGTAAAAGGCAGTGTGCTTATGATTAAGCACACAGATCCTATGGTCCGTTGATAAGAGTTCAAATCATGCCTCTGCTTTGTTCTCCCCGGGTAACCTTGGCCAAGTTACTTAGACACAAATATAGGTTTGCCTTGCATATTATGCGTGATTATACAAATAAAATATGTGGCCGATAGTAAATGCATAATTGATTATAGTTTTTATATTAGGATTAGCATCCCAATCTCACTTCTATGTACTGCTCAATCATTCTCTTATCTGGGGACCAGCAAACACTATCTGTAAAGGGCCAGATCAGTAAATATTTCAGGCTTTGCAGGCCACATAGTCTCTGTTGTAACTGCTTAATTCTGCCATTGCAGAAAGGGTAGCCATAGACAGTAAGTAAACAAATGAACCTGGTTCTGTTCCAATAAAGTTTTATTTATGAACTCTGAGATTTGAATTTCATATAACTTTCACATGTCATGAAATACTATTCTTTTGATTTTTTTTCCCCCAATCATCTAAAAATGTGAAAACCATTCTTAGCTTGCAGACTAAGCAGATGGCAAGCTAGATTTGGTCGTGGGCTGTAGCTTGCCGACCCTGGTTCTGAGACATGGTCTTCTCTATGGTCAGCTTCATCTTGCTGAAACACTCCTTGGAGCTTATTTTTTCTTCCTTCAAAACCTTCAATGTCTCCACATTGCCTGAAATCACAACTGCTCCATCTGACCTTGAAAGCACTGTGAAAAAAAGAAAGGAAAAAAGAAAGCACTTTGAGATCACGGGTGGTCACTCAGGTATCTTCATTGTCAGAGCCCAAACCTCTCAAGTTGCCATTCCCAAACACAGTCTCCCCAGGTGTTTGTCACATTCCTTATACTCTTTGCAAAAGTTTATGGACTTAATTTACGTAGGATAGAAAGAACTGGGGAAACCCAAAAAGCTCTAAGATGATGTTGTTATGATAGCAGCCCAGCTTCTTTAAAAGCCCACTCACAGCCAGGGGGTCTGAGGCTACCGAAGAAATCCCTTCCCCTTGCTCTAATAACTGCTTCCTCCAGCTCGCTCCACTTAACCAAGGACTTTCCATTCATTAAATCTCCTCTCAGCCTCATGAAAACCCTATGATGAAAATCTGTCCCCAGTTTGCAGTCAAGACAACTTATTCACAGAGCGGTTATGCCACTGGCCCGAGGTCACACAGCTAGCATGTAGTAGACCCAGGACTGGAATTTGGGCATTGAGAGGGGGAGGAGTTCATCCTCTTAACCATTACATTACGTCGAATATTTTCTTGCGTGACAGCTGGTGACCTTCCCAGAGGAGCTTCTCTAACTGACAGAAATAAACATTCGTTATGTGCATGAATGTGTATAGGCATATGTAATACCTTCCCTTGAAGTTAAATTTCCCCTTTTTGTCAAACGCAATGATAACAGGAGGAACATACGATACCTTATTTACAATTGCAAAACCATGCTGTTCCCTAATCCACACAGACAGTCTTGAAAGTGAGCCCAGACATGGAAGAAATGCTGCTTTAAATGTATACTAATCCACAGTGAAGGACTGATCATATTAAAACAGTTCCCATCTTCCTGCATTAGCATCATCAGAGGGCACGTTTTAGGCGGAAAGGGAAAAGCTGCTAAAATGAATTAGTCGCCTCATTTTTCCAGCAGAGAGAGGTGAGACTCCATGAATGTAATGTGCCACGACATAAAATGGCCAGCTTCCTTTAACAAGACTAATTCGAGCTGAGTCGGCACACTGTGGGGGGGATGCACAGGGCACTTGCTCCTCTCCCCCCGGACACCTCCATACCTGTAAGAAAGCCTCTTTGGCAGAGCAGGGAGAGGAAACAAAACGCCTGGGGCTGGCTGTCTTTGGCTCCCTGACTGGCAGGGCAGCTGGGTGCCGTGGAGAGCTCCCCAAGGCCGGACGTCCTGCACCTCATTCTCCAGGCAGGTTTGCCTTTAACTTGCTCTTTGATTTTGAGGTCGTCACCTCAGCTCTCTACTTGAAGGTCCTCAGCAATGACATGGGGATCACTGTCACTATATCCTTGGCCTTCCACTTCCCTGCAGAGCAAGAAGACCTGTGGCACAGTGGCTAAGACCTTGAACTGTGAAGACAAGGTCTTTGGACTTCAGTATTTGATCTATCGCTCCATGTGACATGACTTGTACCTTGATTTTCTCATCAGCAACTTATTGGGGATGCTTACAGGTGTTTAGTGACCTGATCCATGTAATGCTCTTACCACACTCCCTGGCATAGGCTCAGCACATAATAAATAATGATCACAATGACCACAGTCTTCCATGAGGCTGTTATTGGAGAATAATAAATAACCTGTGTATGACTCTTTATACTTTTTTTATATGAACAAGTCACATTTAATCTTCATGAAAAGGAAGCGTGCAATGTTTTAGGTATATTTATTCCCAATCCAGGTAAGAGTCTGAGAGTCCGAAAGGTTAAGTGACCCATCCCAGGCTAACAAAATGGTTCTTGTATGTTATTGACTTGTGCAAAGCACTCTTTCCTGTGTTCTTTCTACATTTTAGACACTGTAACCTTTTTTATACATGTGAGGAGTGATTACTCTCACTGAAGTAAGAATCAGGGATCTCTGGATTGCAACATCTTTTGGTATCATATTTGTTTTTTTAAATCGTTTTATTTAAATTCACTTAGCCAACATATAGTACATTATTAGTTTCACATGTAGAGTTCAGTAATTCATCAGTTGCAATCAGTTGCTCATCACATCCATGCCCTCCTTAGTGCCCATCACTAAGTCATCCCATCCCCCTACCCACCTCCCCTCCAGCAACCTTCAGTTTGTTTTCTGTAGTTAAGAGTCTCTCATGGTTTTTCTCCCTGATGATTTCCCGCTCAGTTTTCCCTCCCTTCCCCTATGATTCTCTGAGCTGTTTCTTATATTCCACATATGAGTGAAACCATATGATAATAGTCTTTCTCTGATTAACTTATTTCGCTCAGCATAATATGAACTATTGGGATTTAATTAAGATAAAAAGCTTCTGCACAGCAAAGGAAATAGTCAACAAAACTAAAAGGCAACCCACGGAATGAGAGAAGGTATTTGCAGATTACATATCAAATAAAGGGCTAGTATCCAAAATCTGCAAAGAACTTATCAAACTCAACACCCATAAAACAAATCATCCAGTCAAGGAATGGAGAGAAGACATGAACAGACATTTCTCACATTTGCTTTTATTTTAAGTTAAAAATGTTTTAAGGGTGAGGATATTGTTGTCCTAAGCAGCCAAAATACACATCTGTGTGAGCCAAGACTAGATTAAACGTATTACAGAGCAATGTGAAGAGAAAAGGGAGAGTATTACAAATCTCCCACTTTGCAAAGCAGTAGTGTGCACCAAGACAATAGACTTGTAAACCAGGCTGTTATCTTCAGATAGAAATTCCCAAATGCCTTCCTTCTCCCCCATTAATTTGTCTAGGGCTGAAGGACTCAGTTTTTAGCAGAAGACAGGAAAGACCCAGGAGTAGCTGATCATTGGTAGGAAGCTTTAACTCAGGAGAATTAAAGGAAAAGCCATTCTTTAATCTGGGGAGTTTGTTTGGAAGGAAGAAAGAGAAACAGACTGGGCAGGTGTGCTCTTGTAATCCTCTCTCCAAGCCAAAAGTGGAATCTGCACTGGATAAACATGGGTAATATTGAGGGAAAGGCTTCTATTTGCATTAGTTATTCAGGACTCTTAGAAACTTCTTGGGCTACTCTGCACTCTGCAGTGGGGCACAGTGTGGTCAGGCAAAGAGATGCAGAAGGCAAGGGAGAATGCTGGTCAGTGGGCTCAGCAGACAGGGAACTCCACCTCAAGCTGCGTTGGGACAACCAATCAGTAGGCTGGATGCAGAAAATGACAGAGATATGAAGGTCTGCAGTCAGTGGGAACTGAGGGTGGGGCAACCAGGCTTAGACCAAGCTGCAAGAGAGAACAGCTATGATGGTTCACATGAACCAGCAGAATAGGAAGGCAAGGAGAACCAAGCAGCCAAGGGTCACTGCCCCTGAGACCAAAACAGGCAAATGTTGCTATGCCAGACAATCACAACTCTGCTTTGCTTTCTCATAGGATCCTTGGCCAGGACTCCGAACAGAGGGGAGAGACCATTAGTGAAAAGGAGCATATGTGTGTGTGTGTGTGTGTGTGTGTGTGTGTGTGTGTTTTAAGATTTATTCATTTATTTTAGAGAAAGAGAGAGGAGGGACAGAGAGAGAGAGAGAGAGAGAGAGATCTCAAACAGACTCCTCACTGAGCACAGAGTCCCACTTGGGGTTTATCTCAGGACCCCAAGAGATCATGAACTGCACTGAAACCAACGGTTGAATGTTAGGTCGACTGAGACACCCAGGCAGCCCAAGCATTATTGGTGTTTTGTTTTTGTTTTTTTTTAAACCAGATTCACTGGGCACCACATAAAAGGGCTTAAGTTGTTGAATTGGAATGAATTTAAACTGACTTGGACATTTCGTTTCACTTAGGGTTTATTTTCCCTGCCAGCCGTTGTGAGAATTTGAGGGGAGCCCACATGAGGTTTATTAAAAGATAAACAAATTACATTTAATCTACACACATGAATTCTAGAGTGAGTTAAATTTGCCACAAGCATAGATGTATATTAAGATTCCTTATTTTTACAGCTCTTTACAGTTTTAAAACACTGTATATATTGACATGTGATTCTCTCACTATTTTTGTGAATTTGGCAGGTCATGGATTATTTTCCCCACTAACTGACTAAGAAAGTGAGGACTAGAGAAGGCAAACTAACTTCCCAGGATTAAAACTATGTGTGGTAAGGAAGGAAGGGACTTAAATTTATCTTCTGATTCTGAAGCCAGCATCTCCCCCACTATATCATTTGCTGAATTACCTGTGTATATGTTACATATAGCTAAACATGAGCAGTCATATTTTGAAGAGTATAAGTAAAAGAACAAGTCATTCGGGGTATTTGTTTAGGACTCTGAAATACCAGAATCCTAAAAATGAGGAAAATGTGGAGAAATTTATAATAATTATGCTTCTTTGGTATTTAATATCTCCTGTGACCTATCCTCCTCTTGTGTATTTATTTTTATGCCTGTCTAGAAACCCTCCTCCTTGAAGATGTTACCCCTATATCCTGGCAAATTCCATAATCCAGCATTTCCTAAAACTTGTATATGGAACACTAGCTTCCTGGGATGTAAATAGGTGTAATAAGGGGAGAGAGTTCTAAAGGTCAAATAAGTTTGGAAAACATTGGGTCAAGCAAATTAAATAGACATCTTTACAAACCAATTTTTCAGAACTTTTGTTATGGTAAGTGATTTTATGACTGCTTGAGAGGGATAAAATACGTTGCATTTCCTACCTCATCCAACCACTTAGTCATTTTTGTCGGTGTTCTTCTGTATTACTGTGTTCTTTAAAGCACATGTTAACACTGTCACCTTCATCAGTAACTCTGATGGATGGGAGAGAGTCAAGCTATGATGCAGATCATTCCACTAACCATTAGGGTTGACTCAGCTGACTGGATGGATGGATGGTTACGTCATGGTGCTGCATGCTCCAGCACACAGTATGACCCTCCCGTGAGGGCCATTATTAGGTCAAGTGACTATGGTCCACTAAGATCCTGATTTCTGTTTGAGCACTATTTGACTTGCCCTAATCCAGTATCTGTGAGCCATGAGTTATGCTAGGAAGAAACCAGGTTTAGGTGAGAATCATGTTGCGGAAACTAACTCCAGCCCTTAAAGTAACAAGGCACGCTTTGTGCTGTATACCAGGGATGCAGGGACAAATAAAGCATCATCATTCTTTAAGGGCATCCAATCTGGGAGAGGAGGGAGGATTGGGAAATACCATGGTGTAGACCCTAAAATAGTAAACCTATGTGGCATTATACAAGGAGAGTATGTTTCAGTACAATGAAGCAGGGCAAAGAGTTCCCTGGTCTGTTCAAAAGGATCAGGGAAAGCTTTGAAGAAGTAGATATGCCAAGGTGGGGGCTTTGTAGAATGAGTAGTGTTTTTGCCTAGTGAAAATGTCAGCATCCCAAGAAGAGAGAAGAACATATGAGAGGAACTAGGATTGAGCCTGTCCAAGAGGACACATCTTACATTCAGAATACAGTAAGCAGGCTTCTTCTAGACAGAGGAATGGTTCAAGGAGGATCCATCACCGTGAGGTAAAGTCATGGATATTAGGACCCCAGCCTAGAATCAAAATTTAAGCTGTGCTCTAGTCTTGTAGGGCATCCCACACTAATCCTAACCCCAGAACAGATGATGAGTCCCAGCAACTAGGCAAAGGCTCCACAGATTCAGAAATGGACTACTGGCCACACACTGAGAACAGAACAACTCATTTTAGAAAGCACCACTTTTGGGGAACTGAGCCCTCTTGCTAAATTCTTCGTGATTTACAACTCTTATTTAATCTTCATGACAACCCTTGAAGGTGGTTTCCCTATTGTTTTATTAAAAATGGAGCTGAGGCTTTGAGGCATAGCAGAACTTGTACAAGTTAGTAATCAAGCCAGGGCAGACCTTGGTCTGTTGAACCCTGGCCCAACTCCAAAGTCTGACACAGCTCAGTGACCATGTGATAAGACCATGCTGCTTCTTGTTCCAATTCCCTGCCTCTCTCTGCAACCTTGATCAGTGTTGGCCAAAGAACTAGTGGGGCTGAGACTCCCTTGGCATTCCTTGATGTCCTCAGCACAGAACTGGATGGAGCAAGTCATGGCCCACTCTATCTACTGGCAGTGCCCCTCAAACCCACTTGCCTCTTTGTCATGGCCTTCTAGTCACTTCCATGCTCGCCCCTCATGAAATGTCATCAGGTTCCTATGATACCTTTCTCTAAAGAACTCAATACATCATGAAAAACTACCTCAGTCCCCAGCCATTCCTATGAGTTGGGAGTAATTTCTAGTCCTTTATTTCCAGGTATCCAAGATAAAGTATAACAAGGTCACTTCATCACAAACCTGAGGACTCCAAGGTCCCCATCTAGGAAGAATATCCTGTACATTTAATTTCTCTTCTTATTCTATGCCTTAGGGCATCTTGTTCTATACCTAGCCTGGAGCATTTATATGTATCACTAAAATTGCTTAATGATCCATCAGTAAATTCCTACTAAATACCGCTCAGTTCAGGTCATGGCCCTAAAGGCTGACTCTAGGTAAGACCTTTCCCTACTCAGAGCCTCAAGTTCCTCATTTATTAAGTAAGGATATTAGCTTTGTGATCTTTAGAATTCTACTCAACAATGTAATTCATATCCATTTTATAGATGATTAAATAAAAAATCATGAGGCTAATGATTCAAATAGCAAATTCCAGAACCGGAATACCTAGCCAACTGACAATGTTTTATTTTCAAAGATATCAACTGTTTAAAATATTTATTGAACATCTATTATGTGCAAGACACTGTTCTGGGTATTAGGGACATATAAGTAAAAAAGAACCCTCCTGCTCTCTAGACAAATATTTATTTACTGAAGGAGACAGATACATTAAAAAAAGATCCAACGTGATGTGAGGGGAATTATAGGAAAAGCATGAATAAAGTTTTGTGAGAAAAAAAAGAGTTGTTTCCTAAGCCTGGTGTCTAATAAAGCTTCCGGCAAAGGTGGCACCTCACCTGGGGAAGGAGAGTTGACCTGTGGGCTAATGAATTTGACCAATGACCAGATTCTCTTTCACAGCTTATGGAAAAAGACAACCTAACTTTATTTTTGCTGTTTTGGAATCTAAAAACTTGAGCAAATAGAGTCATAGGATCTGTTCAATGGAAGAAGAGCCGTAAGGAGATAATATAAGAGGACAAACAGAGAACATCCTCTGAGATAGAGTGATATGTACCTGGAATGCTTGCCTGCCATCTAGCAACAAATATGGCTGGCATAAAAATGAATAAATGTGTCTGACAGGAACACAGGGAAATAAAAGGAAAAGTCATTGGAAATAACAGGAACCTACACATTGTCCAAGCTATCCACAAAGCCTAGTGAGATTAGAATGATTTTAAGAGACAAAACCAAATTGATAAGGGAATGCCAAGATGAGAATAGAGGGAAAGACAACAGTAGGGACAGAGATAAATAACCTGCTTTTCAAGTACATGTCCAATAAGTTCTTAAAGGAGAGGTTGACAGGGCCTCAGAGACTCGCCTGGTGTAATTTATGGACTAGAAAAAGTAGACATTCCTTTAAAAAATTAATTCTTTGTCTTGGTGACTAGTAATAGGAGAGATTGGGAGATGGATGCTAAAAGTGAACATAAATCCCCTTCTAGAGAAGAGAAAGTAGCAGTTAGAAGAAATAAAGGCAAATCCTGACAAGAAGAAGTTGATTAAGAAGTAAGCGTGCTCTGAGATTGAGAGAGTGGTCAAGCCTGGAGTGACTGATTGGAGGGTCTCACAAAGGCACATTCTAAGCTGGATCTCTGAGCATCCCTGGACATTCAGTGGTGGGGTAGGGAAGGGTCGATACAGGTTAGGAGGCCAGGTCTCATGCCCTCAGTGAGCGGCTTCCCTGTGGATGTACAAAGCGGCTGAGAACGAGCATTTGTTGAAAACAAAGTACAGACTGGGCACTGTGATGGGTGCTTAGCTATGTTATCTCATTGCTTTCTCGTCACCTGCTGCAAGGTAGGTGTAATTATAAGGAAAGTGAGGGTCAGATAGGTTAAACAACCTGACCAAGTTCACATGCTAAGTAGCAGACCTAGGATTTGAACTCCCATCTGTCTGATTATAAAATCAATATTCTCTTTTCATTCCATTCCAATGAAATAGCCCTACTCTTTATTACATTTTTATAATGGATATGTCAAGCCTCATAGCTGATAGGAGCTCAAATAAAGGTAGCCAGGAAAAAACAGAAATGGGACTAGCAAGAGGACAAGGAGGGACGGGATCTATGTAAACGGATCATAACACCCATCTGACCAAAAGGGCTGTTGTGAGAAACAGTATATGGTAAGCTCTGTCACTGATTTTCATTGCCCTCTGTAAGGCACAGGTGCAGATGCTAGGTATATACGGGGTTCTTGAGAGGTCCCAGTCCAGTAGACCCAGCACTGTTTGGCCTCTGTCACTTCATACCTCTAGGCCACACCAAAGCCTCTTTCAATTGAGACCCCTGACTGATGAGAAATCAAGACCACTGGAGCCTAACCAATTTCTGTGAACTTTGACCTCCAGAAAATCACTGGTCCTTGCCAGGGTAAACCTTGGAAGTCAGGGCTGATGCGGAGCCAGTCTGTCTTTCTCCTTGACAATTTTTCCCCAATTCTTTTCTCCCACGGGCACGAGAATCGGCTCGGCCAGTCTGCTTCTGAGTAGCTATCCAGACAGGGAGCGTCCGGGTTTCTCTCCTGCAGGCACCAGTCTCTGTAAGGGCGCTCGTTGGCACCCTCAAGGCCATCTCCCTCGCCTTGAAGGTGGGCAGGTGGTGGCTTGGGGGGGTAAAGGAAAAGCCTCTGCACCAAGCTGTCTGCCCTTCTAAGGCCTCCTGTGACTTCTTCCTCAGCACTCTCCCCAGGACTTTATTTTTCTTTGTTTTTCTCCATTAATGAAGGAAGGGACAAAGGCTGAAGTGGTTTCAGGGGAGGCAGAGAACAAAGTCTGTTTTCCTGCTTTGTAATAAGTCCTAAGTAAGATGTCTGGTCTCCGTCGTTGATGGCAGCTTTTAGATATGGATTCTTTTGTCACAGCATTGGCTTCTAGGTGCCAATTCTAAGGCAAAATGGAGAGTCTCCATTTACACCTGGTTACACATACCTTTAACATACATGTGTTTACCCTGTGAGGTAAAATTCATCATCTCCCTTTCAGTTAGGAAAACCAAGCTCAGGAAGGATGAAATGAAATAAGTTGTCCCAAATTACACACAGTAAATGGCAGAGTTGGCTTCAAGCTAGGCCAGCCTGACTCCTAAGTTCACCCGGGGTAGCAACGAGATGCTCTCTTAAACAGGTGGGAAATGGTGGAAAGAGATTTGGGTGCGGAAACATAGACTCTTTCCTGCCTTATTGGAGAAAAAAGTGAGAGGGAATCACAGAGAGGCTAGCTCTCCAGGTGGACTTTTCCCATCTGGCAGGGGGTCCACTAGACAAGAGCAATGAGGCAGTGGCCTCTGGAACATAACCATTAGAGGAGAGCCTTAAAAAAGCACCCCATATTCTCTGTTGCTACTGTTCGAAAGGCTCTTTCCCCAGACATAGCAGAGCAAGATGTATTCCCAGGTTAATGGGCCTGAAGCCTCAGGGAGCCAAGGCAAAGCCCTTACATGACTACATCCGGTAACAGTCATTGGCTGAATGGAGAATGCCCAAGTGACCAACGTTGAGGATTGATGTATTTTTAAGGGGCAAATGGCCCACAACACAATTCTCTTCCAGGTACTGAGCACGGAAGCTCTCTCCCAAATATTAGTTAGCAGAGTGGTTCTCAAAGTAGAGTTCCCAACCAGCAACACCTGCATCACCTGGGGTTTTTAGAAATGCAAAGCCTTGATCCTAGGGTATTCAGATGGAGTCCCACATCAGGATCCTTGCTCAGCAGGGAAACAGCTTCTCTCTCTGCCTGCCACTCCTCCTGCTTGTGTTCACTCTCTACTCTCTCTGATGAATAATTAAATAATAAAAATCATTAAAAGAAGGAAGGAAGGAAGGAAGGAAGGAAGGAAGGAAGGAAGGAAGGAA
>ML105393.1:45074-58501 GCA_003697995.1 Taxidea taxus jeffersonii
GAAGGAAGGAAGGAAGGAAGGAAGGAAGGAAGGAAGGAAGGAAGGAAGGAGAGAGAAATGCAAGGGCTTCCCTCCTCCCAATTCCTAGACCTAACATAGAATCAGAAACGCCAGGTGAAGCCCAGCAATCTGGTTTACCAAGTTCTACAGGTGATTTTCTTTCATTAGATTTAAGTCAGGTTTACTAGAGTATAATTGTCATACAGAAATAATTATCATACAGAGAGCAGTTTACCCTTTTTAGATGTAAAAGGTGGTTATGATAGATAGAGTTCTTTAAAAAATGAATTTTATTTATTTATTTGACAGAGCGAGCACAAGCAGGGGGAGCAGCAGGCAGAAGCAGGCTCCCCACGGAGCAGGAGCCTAATGAAAGGCTGGATCCCAGGATCCTGGGATCATGACCTGAGCCAAGGGCAGACTCTTAACCAACTGAGCCACCCAGGTGCCCCAGTACAGTTCTATAACAAGCACCAAAATAAATATGTGAAATATTGCCATCACCCCCAGAAGTTCCCTCATGCTCCTTTATAATCACTACTCTCCCCCACCTCCAATTCCTGGCAACCACTGATCTGATTTCTGTCCCCAAAGTTTTGCCTTTTGTAGAATGTTATATAAATGGAATCATATACCAGGCAGCCGTTTATGTCTGGCTTCTTAGACTTCTCATAATGCTTTTAAAAGTGTCTGTGGTGTTGCACATCTTAGGAGCTCACTCCTTTTTAATTGCTGAATGGTATTCTGTTGTGTGAATGTTCCAACTTTTTAAAATTGTTATTCATGCCCCAGGTAGTAGACCCTTGTGTTGTTTCCAGGTTGGGGCTTTTATGAATAAAGCTACTCCATATATTCATGTACAAGTCTTCATGTGGATGTTTATTTTCATTTCCCATGTGTAAATAGCTAGGAGGAGGCTTTTTGGAGCACCATGTTAAGGGTATGTTTAGCTTTTGAGAAACTGCTAAACTGCTTTCTGGAGTAACCGTAATATTTGCTTCCCACCAGTAATGCAGGAGAGTTCACTTCTCCACATTTTCTGTCTCTTGGTATTATTATCAGTTGTTTTGGGTTTTTTTTTTTTTGTTGTTGTTGTTAATATAGCCATTCTAATAGTTGTCTAGCAGTATCTAATTATGATTTAATTTTTATTTCCCTCATGATAAATGATGCTAAGCATCTTTTCATGTTTATTTTCCATTTACATCTCTTTGAAAAAGTGTTTGAACTTTTTCCTATTTTTAAAATTGTATTGTCTTCTTATTGAGTTGTAAGAAGTCTTCATATGTTCTAGATACAAGTCTTAACAAATATGCCTTTTGTGAGTATTTTCTCACAATCTGCAGTTTGTCTTTACAGTCTTTTTTCTTTTTGTCTTTCATAGTTTTGAAGAGCTGAAGTTTTTAATTTTGTTGAAGTTCAATTTATCAACTTTATCTTTTACCGTTCAGGCTTTTTGTGTCCTACATAAGCATTGTTTTTTCCTGATCTAAGATTGCAAAAGTTTTTCTCCTGTTTTCTTCTAGAAGTTTTACAGTTCTAGATTTTTAGTTTAGGTCTATGTCTCATGTTGAATTAAGGTATATATATGCTTCAAGGTTTGTTTTTTTTTTAATTTGCATATGAGCATCTGATTGTTAAAAAACCAGCACCATTTGTTAAAAAGATTGTCTGTTCCTCATGAAATTACCATTGTATCTAGTCAATAAATCAATTGACTCTATATATTCAGGCCTATTTTGGACCCTCTACTCTATGTCATTAGTGTATTTTACTACCTTTATAGCAATACCTCTTGCCTTGATTACTATGGTTTTAGAGTAAGTCTTGAATCAGATTGTCTAAGTCCTCCGATTTTGTTCTTCTCTTTCAAAATTACTTTAGCTATTATAGATCTTCACACTTTCATATAAATTTTATGATTAGCTTGTCAATTTCTTTTAAAAGTACCTACTAGAATTTTTATTGAAATTGCATTGAATCTTTAGATCATTTTAGGGATAATTGACTTGTTAATAATAGTGAGATTTCCAATTCACTAACACAGTTTATCCTTCCATTTCTTATCTCTTTTGTAATTTCTCTCATTAAATCTTTTTATGGTAGTAGCATACAAATTTGCATTATTTTGTTAGAGGTATCCCTAGGTCGGCCTTTCTTTCTTTCTTATGCTGTTGTGGAGGATTAGTGATTTTTAAAAAGCAGTAATGGTATTTTATCCATAATGTTCTTTCCAGTATCCTGCCATGCCTGGCAGTGGTTACGTTAGGAGTTTTGCTATCAGACTGGTGTTATGCATAACTAATGAATCACTGAACACTACATCAAAAACTAATGATGTACTAAACAGTGGCTAACCGAACATGATTCTTAAAAAAGACAAAAACTAACTAGCTAAATACATACATACATACATATATACAGTTAAACTAAAAACCAGGTTAACAGGAAGAAAAAAAAAAAAAAAGACAAAGCTAAGTCTAAACCCAGTACCAGCATTTTGGAGAAGCATCACTGTGTAGTGTTAAAGAGCCCACATTCTAGAGTTAGGTTGCCTGGTTTTAAAACCTCACTCTACCACTCGTTAGCTTTATAACCTTGCATTCTCCAGAGTTCCGTCTCTTCACGTGTAAAATGGGCATAATAATACTATTTACCTCATAGGGTTGCTAAAAAATTAGTGCCAATCAATGTCAAGTATGTAGATACAACTCAAAACAAGCTAGCTTTTATTATTTTTTCCTAGCTATATGACCTCGGGCAAACTAACTTTGAAAAACTTCCATCTCCACATTTATAAATTAGAGATAATAATAGCATTAATAGGACTGTGCTGAGGATTAAATTAAAATAAAACATCGAGGGCACAGAGCACAATGCGTGGCATATAGTAAGCTCTTCTTAATACTAGTTACTAATATTATCTATCTCACATACATTGTATAGTGTATAGGGTCTGAGATATATTGACCTTAAGCAAGTGAGTATTTTAAAAACAGCTTCTGAACAATGAATACTAGCTTTGGAGAAGAGCTTGTAGGGAAAATTCAAAAGTTGTAGAAGTGGCTGCTAGAATATTTAGATGATGCACAGACTAACTTACTGGAAACTGGTCGTTTTCAATCATTCATGCTAAGTGGTTTTCTTTGGTCATCCAAAGAATTACCCCTACCCCCACGCTGCTTCTAAACTCATTGCAGATAGTGGTGTTCAAGCTTCAAACTAAAATCAATCTATTTATTGTAATGACTTCTAGTTACATACACCCAATTACCACTGTCATTAAGAAAGCAGTAGCTGCCGATACTGAGTAGCAATGTGACATTAGGCGTTCAATGCTTGTAGCTCCAAAGCGTGGCCTCCTTACGCAGGAAAATTAAAGAACATCCAAGAGAATACCTTTTGTCATTAATTCTTCTTTTATTTTCTAAACAAAACAAAACAACTTTCCCACGTAACTGATATTGTACCAGACAGAGAGAGGTGGTTCTGAAAGCTGCAAGTAGTGGTTCAGTATTTTGGGTTATAGCACACTACTGGCATAGATGGTAACGTAATCTCTAGAGAAATTAGCCAGTTTGGTACTACAGGCATGTATTGAGTGTGTTTGCATGGATCTACACCTGGATAAAATGAGACATCATAGATTAGCCATATATAACTGGAAACAGTGGGTCAAAATTTAAACCTCTTTGAAGGTCTAGCTCTGCTATGAGATTTATAAAGGTGTATGTCTCTGGCCAAGTCATTTGCCCTCTCTTTTCATGCTCTTCATCTGTAAAATATGCAGCCAGTATAATGAGGTTGATTAGAACTTAATGATTCAGATTTTATTCTCTGGGTTTAAGATGCATTATTTGCCTTCAAACTTGTTGCATTCTAGTTGGGAAAAAAATAAAAAGTATAAAGGAGTCTTCCTGAAAAGGCAAATAATCGCCCTAAATACATTTGACTAAAAATAAAATTAATAACTTCAAAGGTAGTAAAATTCAACATCTTTGGAAATATGAATTAAATGAACATTGCAGAATGTTCTCTCATCTGTAAAACAGGTTTAATTATAACTGCTTTTCAGTGTGTAGAATTAGTGAGTTAATGTTTTTTGGACTTCTAGAATACTAGAAGTACATTAAAAGTTGCTCTCCCCATGAAACCTATCACCTATTTAAACCTCCCAAGGTTTTTCATCTTGATACAATAGCAAAAACTGTGCCTTGAAGACATTTAGATCATAAATCTTCCCCAGATGGTAAAGATCCAAATCAGCTTTACTATCTTCAAGGGACCAAATCATCCAATATTTTTAATATAAATATTTTGTCCAGTTTTACCTGGACAACCAGGTAAACCAAATCATCTGTGCTTCTTCTTTCTCAGTTCTTTTAACAAAACATATAAGGACCCAGCCTGATAATTATTCCATATTGGAATCTGGTTTAAAAACAAACAAACAAACAAACAAACAAAAAACCCACAAACTTTGG
This sequence comes from Taxidea taxus jeffersonii, assembly GCA_003697995.1. NCBI lineage: Eukaryota > Metazoa > Chordata > Mammalia > Carnivora > Mustelidae > Taxidea > Taxidea taxus. The sequence continues at coordinate 49,559 of ML105393.1, forward strand.
AATCATATTGCCCTGTGTTTATATCTCATCTCTGCTTCTTATACAACTGTATGATTTATTTAAACTACTAAGAGCCTCAGTTTCTCCATCTGTAAAACAGAAATATACTCACTTTATAGGTTTTGATTTTTGGTTTTGAGATTTAAAAGAAATCAAGTAAGCAAAGTGCTTAGCAGAATGGCAGGAATATCACCTGGCATGTCACACTCCAGTGAAGTGACAGTGGAGCTTCATCATATCCATTCTAGTGGCTATAGTATTGGATTCCTCAAATAGCTTAAACTGAGGTAGCCTAAATAAAGCACCTTGTTTAACTCCAACCATAAAGAGTGTGGTTATTCTATACCTATATGACAGAAAATTATTCGGTGATAACAATAGTTCAATAGTACAAGATGTGTTATAAGGGAAATTGAAAACATAATTAGGCACAAAAATGTATATATAGTGTGATCCCAAATATATGATATATGCATAGAACAAAAGGTTGGAAAGAAACAGGGCAGAAGCTTGAAAGTGGGTGGTTGTGAGAATATGGTAATTTTTTTCCTTTTTCTTCTTTTCAAAATATGAGTATTTTTTTCTTTTGTATTTTCTACTTCTCAAAATTCTCTATTTTTTTAAACAATGAACATATGTTGAACAAATTACAAGATAGAAAGCCACATCTATTTGGATACCTAGTAAAGAAGAAATCTGTGTATACCAATTGTTAAGGAAGTTTTGAACATAGTGAAGAATTGCTAAGACAATACCATCCTGACAGGACTATGCTACTTAATAACCAGTTTTAGTTTGATGAATATTTATCAAATTCTCTCATAACCTGTTTCAATTATTTTTCTTGCTCTTCTTTTGTCTTCTCTTTGCTATAACTTATTATTTAATTTAAATACGTATGCTATGTGTGCATCAGGTCAATGTGTTAAAAATGTATGAGGACTATAACCAGCCTATGATTGACATAATGTGTGTATATTTTTTAATTTTAAAGATGAAAACTCCAGGTGTTCAGAATCCCAATGACTCCAGTTTTGGTTCTTGCAGTAGATACTCAGTTTAGAGCCATGGCCTCCCACCATGAATTCCAGGGGATTATTTAGTGGCGCCCGCTCCTAAAATCCAAATTTGGTTTACTTAGGCACGACTTTTTTCTTACTTAAAGCATCAATCTTCTGTCTTAGGATTAGTCATCGGTAAGCAAGACCAATGAGTCTCTCAGACTCTCTCTGAGAGATCAGAACTGTAAGAAAAATAGAAAGTGATTTTGATGGTCTCAGACCCCTTTTCTTGATGAAGAATGGCCCATAGTCTCCATAGTTAAACTAGAAAAGGAAAGTCTCTAGAAAATTTTCAGACTTAGCATCAGTTTTTAATCCACTGAAGATTTTTCTTTTCTTTGCTCAGTAGTGCTAAGGAAACAGCCACAGCTACTTATACACAAGAATATGCCTAACTTCTCAGTAAGATTCTGACATTCAGACAGGAAAAATCTTATCTATTTCTCTTCCCCAAACACATAGCATATAGCATCTACATAATAAATATTGGTGAAATTCAATTGAAATTTTATCAACAGGCTTTTAAAATTTTAACACTGTTAAGAATTTTCATAAAGGAGGGGCACCTGGGTGGCTCAGTGGTTTAAAGCCTTTGCCTTCGGCTCAGGTCATGATCCCAGGGTCCTGGGATCGAGCCCGCATCGGGCTTTCTGCTCAGCAGAGAGCCTGCTTCCCCCCCACCCCCCCGCCTGCCTCTCTGCCTACTTGTGATCTCTGTCTGTCAAATAAATAAATAAAATCTTTAAAAAAAAAAAGAATTTTCATAAAGGAGATCGAATGATTTTGAAAAAAAAAAGAAATCATATTTTATTATCACTATTTTGCTAATAAAACAAAATAATAAAGTCCCTATGATGGCCTTCCATGGCACTTAAAATAACCCTTAACTTTGGCCTAAAAGACTCATGTGAATTGGGACCTCCCTACCTATCTTTCCAAGTTTACCTTGTATCACTGCTGCCCTCTTTTATTTTGGTCCCATCACACTGGCCTTTCAGTTTCTGTAATAAATGTGCTCATTCTCACCTGAGCTTTTGCAGTTGCTGATCCCTTTACATGGAATGCTCTTGACAAGTTCTTGTTCAAGTCTTGTTAGCTCCTCAGAGAGGACTTTTCTGATGGACATATGTAAAGTTATTCTCTTCAGTCACTGTCTGATTTCATCACTGTTTTATTCCTTCATAGAATGTTTCTCTATCTGAAATATTTTTATATATACTTATTCCCATATTCATCTTCATCAAAAGATAAACTCAGTGTAGGAGTTTATTCTCTACCCCTGGAGAATAATTGAGGAAGGCAGGCAAGGAAGGAAAGAAGGAGGGGAGGGAGGCAGGGGTAAGAGGGCATGGGTAGGGGTTGGAGATTAGATCAAGCCATCCTTAGAACTATCCTGCATGGTAGGATCCATAATCTCAATTTTACAGATAAGTAAACTAAGGAAAGAAAAGTTAGGTATCTATATTGTGATCATAACTTGTAAATGAAAAAACCGGATTTCTAAACAGAATCTTTCTGAATTCAAGAACAGCTCTTTACCTTAAAAGATGTTCTAGATCTTCTACTCTAACCATGTTAGAGTAATTGTTACAAGATTGACCCTTGCATCATAAACAATTAGAAAACTAGACAAAATATGTGAAACAGCTGATTTTAGATGTGGAACAATAGGAAGCTCAGAAATGTGATCCCTAAGATAAAGGAAGCAACTGAAGTGAAAACTGCACTTGTCCTTGCTTTCTGCCTTGATGTGCTTTCTAGATTACAGAAGAGTGAACAGGAAATCAAGTATAGCATGGCAAAATGAAGTTGAGGAGGGGATGCTGAGAATTCAGTGAGACTGAGACATCTGGGAGTAATAGGACAGAGATCGGAGAAGAGGTTGGCATACAGAAAAAGAGCTCTAGAAATATGCACATAGATCCCCTTAAGATAATTTGCTGAATGCTAACCTGTGAATGTAGGGTTTTACATACCCTGCAAACCTTACTCAGCCAGGCAAAGGATAACTAGGGAATTGCAAGCCAAACAACTCCCAAAGCTGACAAGTGAGTTTGATTTCTTTTTTTTTTTTTTTAAGATTTTTATTCATTTATTTGACAGTGAGAGAGAGAGAGTGAGAGGGGGAACACAAGCAGGGAGAGTGGGAGAGAGAGAAGCAGGCTCCCCGCTGAGCCAGGAGCCCGATGTGGGGCTCGATCCCAGGACCCCGGGATCATGACCCGAGCTGAAGGCAGACGCTTAACGACTGAGCCACCCAGGCGCCCCTGAGTTTGATTTCTGAGCAGCAGGAGTAGAAAGATTTTAACAAACACCCAAAAAATTCCTTAGACACCCAAGAAGGGTCATGCCTTAGTGATTCATGCCTTAGTGGTAGAGTAAAGACTCCTCTAGACATGCCATGACAAAGCTAAAAACTATCCTTAAAACAATCAGGCCGATCCACTACTAACTGCCAAAAATGAACTTCAACACTCTTTAAAGGGAGACAACAAAACCAAGAGAGTCAGTACCAATACATTTATAATGGCCAACAGCTAAAAAACAAAAACAAATAAAAACTTATAAGGCATGTGAAGAAGCAGGAAAATGTGGCCTACAGTTAGAAAAAGGTTAGTAAATAAAGATCTAAGAAATGACAGACATGATGGAATTAGTAAACAAGGACTTTATAATAGCTATTATATATTATATAACCCATGGTTTAAAAAAACACTGAATATAAAGAGGGGAAAAATGAACTATGTATATGAAAACATATCAAATAGAATGAGAGTTGAAGAAGGTATGGTATCTGAAACTTAAAACTCAGTGGAAAGGCCTAACAGTAGATTAAACACTGTGGAAAAAAGATAAAAGAATTTCAAGACTTAACAATAGAAATGATCCAAAATGAAGCACAAGAGAAAAAAGAAAGAGCTAAATAAATTTCAGTAACAGTAACAGGGGGGCAATATTCAGTAATTTGCATACAATTAGAATCTCAGAAGGAAAGAGAGAAGAAAAATTATGTGAACAAATAATGGCTGAATTTTTTCAGATTTGACTGTAAACTCAGAGTAAAGAAACTAAATGAAAATCAGTTAAGATAAGCAAAAATAAAACTATACCAAAGAACATCACAGTCAGATTTCTAAGAAATGATGATAAAATGAATATCTTAAATGAAGACTGAGAGGCCCTTGGATGGCTCAGTTTGTTAAGATCTGACTCTTGATTTTGGTTCAGGTCATGATCTCACGGGTGGTGAGGCTGAGCCCTGCGCTGGGGTTTGTGCTTGAGATTCTCTCTCTCCCTCTTCCATTGCCCCTGCCCTCTCTTTCTCTGTCTCTAAAATAAATGAATGAATCTTAAAGAAGAAAGAAGGAGAAGAGGAAGAGGAAGAAGAAGAAGAAGGGGGGGGAGGGAGAAAAAGAGGAGGAGGAGGAGAAAAAGAAGAAAAAAACTACAAAGCATTGCTGAAAGAAATTTTTCAAAAGACTCGAACAAATTAAGAGCTTTACCATGTTGCCAGATTAGGAAACTCAAAAATTATTGAGGTATAATTAACATAAAATATCTTATTAGTTTCAGGTGCACGTCATAGTGATTTGATATTTTTTTTAAAGATTATTTATTTATTTGACAGAGAGAGATCACAAGTAGGCAGAGAGGCAGGCAGAGAGAGAGGAGGAAGCAGGCTCCCTGCTGAGCAGAGAGCCCGATGTGGGACTCGATCCCAGGACCCTGAGATCATGACCTGAGCCGAAGGCAGAGGCTTAACCCACTGAGCCACCCAGGCGCCCTGATTTGATATTTTTATACGTTATGAAATGAACCCCACCATAGATCTGATTACCATCTGTCACTACACACAGTTATTACAATATTACTGACTATATTCCCTTTGCTGTGTGTCCCCACGTCTTGTTTATTTTAAACTGGAAGTCTGTACCTTTTAATCACTTTATTTTTTTTCCCTTTTAATCCCTTTTACCTAGTTCACCTGCCCCCCTTCCTCTACCTCTCTGGTAACTCCTAGTTTGTTTCTTTTATCTTTGAATCTGTTTCTGTTTTGTTTTGTTTTGAAGATTCCATCTGCAAGTTAAATCATATGGTATTTGTCTTTGTCTGGCATTTCACTTAATATAATACCCTCTTGGTCCATCCATATGTCACAAATGGCAAGATTTCATCCTTTTTATGGCTGAGTAATATTCCATTGTGTGTATGTATATGTATACATGTATATATACATGTACATATATGTGTGTATATGTGTGTATATATATATCACTTCTTCCTTCATGTATCAATGAACACTTAGATTCCTTCCATATCTTAGCTATTGTAAATAATGCTGCAATAAACATGGGGTACATGTATCTCTTGAACTAGTGTTTTCATTTCCTTCAGATAAATACCCAAAAGTGGAATTGCTGGACTTGTGTGGTGTTCCTATTTTAAATTTTTTGAGGAACCTGAATGCTGTTTTCCACAGTGGCTGCACCTTTTTGCATTCCCACCAACAATGTATGCGAATTTCTTTTTCTCACATCCTCTTCAACACTAGTTATTTCTTGTCTTTTTGATATTAACCCTTCTGACTGGTGTGAGGTAATATCTCCTTGTGGTTTTGATTCACAGTTCCCTAATGGTTAGTGTTGTTTAGCATCTTTTCATGTATTGGCCATGTGTGCATCATTTTTGGAAAATGTCTAATCAGATCCCTTGCCCATTTTTAAATTAGGATTTTTTATATTAAGTTGTATAAGTTTTTAAACATATGTTGGCTATTAATCCCTTATCAGTTGTATGATTTGTAAATATCTTCTCTCATTCAATACCTTACCTTTTTGTTTGTTGATGGTTTCCTTTACTGTATAAAAGCTTTTTAATTTAGCGTAATCCCATTTGTTTATTTTAGTTTTTGTTTTTTGTCTGACAAGACTGGTTCAAAAAAAAATATTACTAAGACCGATATCAAGAATTTACGGCTTATGTTTTCTTCTAGGAGTTTTATGGTTTTGGATCTTACATTCAAGTTTTAATCCATTTTGAATTTATTTTTGTATATGGTGTAAGACAGTGGTCCAGTTTAGTTCTTTTTCATGTAGCTTTCCTTTTTTCCAACACCATTTATTGAAGAGACTGTCTTTTCCACCATTGTAGTCTTGCCTACTTTGTCATAGATTGTTTGACCATATATGTGTCAGTTTATTTCTGGGCTTTCTGTTCTATTACATTGTTCTATGATTTATTTTTGTGCAAGTACCATACTGATTTAATTACTATAGCTTTAGATTATAGTTTGAAATCAAGAAGCATAATATCTCTAGCTTTGTTCTTTCTCAAGATTGCTTTGGCAATTTGAAGTCTATTATGGGTTTTTTTAAAAAAGATTTTATTTATTTATTTGACAGACAGAGATCACAAGTAGGCAGAGAGGCAGGCAGAGAGAGTGAGGAAGGGAAGCAGGCTCTCTGCTGAGCAGAGAGCCCGATGGGGGCTTGATCCCAGGACTCTGGGACCATGACCCGAGCCGAAGGCAGAGGCTTTAACCCACTGAGCCACCCAGGCGCCCCTCTATTATGGTTTAATACAAATTTTAGAGATCTTTTTCTACTTCTTTGAAAAATGCCATTGGTATTTTGATAGGATTGCATTGAATCTGTAGATTGCCTTGAGTAGTGTAAACATTTTAATGGTTTTAATCCTTCCAATCCATAAACACAGAATATCTTCACATTTCTTTGTGTTGTCTTCAATTTCTTTCACCAATGTCTCACAGTTTTCAGAGTATAAGTGTTTCATCTCCTTGGATAAATTTATTCCTAGGTTTTTTATTCTTTTGATGCAATTGTAAATAGAATTGTCTTCTTAACTTCTTTTTTCTGATAGCTCATTATTAGTGTATAAAAATGCAAGCAATTTCTGTATGTTAATTTTGTATCCTGTGACTTTACTGAATTCATTTATTAGCTCTAATAGTTTTTTTGTGGAGACTTTAGGGTTTTCTACATATATAATCATGTCATCTGCGAATAGTGACAGTTTTACTTATTTATAGTTTGGATGCCTTTCATTTATTGTTTTGCCTAATTTCTGTGGCTAAAATCTCAAAATTTTTAAATGTGTCCATTCTCTCCAAATTGACTCACTGATCCAATGCAATCCCAATCAAAATCACAGCAGGCCCTTTTTTTAACCATTAAAAATTGACAGTCTATTCTAAACTTTATATGAAAATGAAAACAAACAAACAAACACACAAGAATAACCAAAAAAACATTGAAAAAGATGAACAAAATTGGAGGACTTATAATACTTTATTTCAGAGCGTTGTAAAACCATAGTAATCAACATAGAATAGAACTTATACAAGCATATAATTCAATGGGACAGAACAGAAATTCCAGAAATAGACCCACTCATATACAGTAGTGCCGCCCTCACCCACAATTTCACCTTCCATGGCTTCAGTTACTCACAGTCAACTATTATCTGCAAGTAGATGAATTTCCTGTTGACATATTGTTAGAAGGTCAGTAATAGCCTAATGCTACATCATAGTGTCTACGTCATTTACCTCACTTTATCTCAACACATGGACATTTTATTATCTCATATCATCACAAGAAGAATATAGTACAGTAATATATTTTGAGAGAGGAAGACCACATTCACCTAACTTTTATTACAGCATGTTGTTATAGTTGTTCTTTTGTATTATTAGTTATTATTGTTAATCTTTAACAGTGCCTAATTTATAAACTCTACCATAGATATGTATATATAGGAAAAAGCATAGTATATATAGGGTTCAGTATATTTGTGGTTTCAGGCATCCACTAGGGGGTCTTGGAACATACCCACCATAGATAAGAGGGAACTACTGTATGTTTAATCAGTTATCACCAAAGTTGCTAAAACAATTCAGTGCTGGAAAAGACTGGCTTTTTACCATATAGTGGCAGAATACTTAAATATTCATAGGAGGAGGAAAGTACTTGATCCTTATCTCACACCATAAACCAGAATGACTTGAAATGGATAAAAGACCCACACAGAAGGGCTGAAACTATGAACCTTCTAAAGGAAAACGATAAGCAAATATGATAAACTTGAAGTAGTATTTTTAGACATAAAGCATGAGACATAAGGAAATACATAAATTTTACTTCCCCAAAATTACTGATTTTTCCTCTCTAAAGACACTGAAGAAAATGAAAAACCTAAGAGTGGGAGAAAATATGTGTAAGTGTATATCAGATAAGTGACTAGTATCCAGAATGTATGTGTGGGTGTATGTGTACACACAACTCAATTGCAAGAAGATTAACAATCTTACATGGCCAAAGATCTGAACATTTGCTTCACAAAGAAGATATACAATTGGCCAATAAATACATGAAAAGATGCTGTATCAGGTTCCTAGGGCACTTCTAAGTACTGTGAATGGGGTGACTGAATAGAACAGAAATTTATTCTCTCACAGGTCTACAGGCTAGAAGTCTGAAATCAAGGTGTCAGTAGGGCGACACTCCTTCTGAAGCTCTAGGGAAGGGTCCGTGCCATGCCTCTCTTTCAGGTTTATTATTTTTTAATTATTATTATTATTTTTTACTTTATTTAAGCTTTATTTAAACATATGATGTAACCCCACCACCCTCACCCAACCCCTCTTCCCCCCACCCCCCTCAGTTTGTTTTATGACATTAAGAGTCTCTTTTGGTTTTTCTCCCTCCCGATCCCATCTTCTTTCATTTTTACTTTTCCTACCACCTTAACTCCCACCCCCGTTGCATCTCCACTTCCTCATATCAGGGAGATCATGTGGTAGTTGTCTTTCTCCAGTTGACTTATTTCGCTAAGCATAATACGCTCTAGTTCCATCCATGTC
>RCUC01145275.1:0-10615 GCA_003697995.1 Taxidea taxus jeffersonii
TTTTGGATAGTACCTATGGAACATAAGTGTATGTCTATAACCCGCCATTTATATGCAAATAGCTGGCACTGTGGTACATATCCCCCCCACAAACAGTGTGAAATGTCTATAAATTATGCAATAATATAGATGTTGCACATATGTTATTTTGAGCTAATTGTCATCAAAACTCTGGGCTGAGATGGGCTTGTGATAGGTGTGCTGGTACCAATCATGGGCCTGGGAGGAGTGCTGTGGAGAGTCCCACTGTAGCACAGAGCTGGGTGATAGCAGAGCCTGGGAGATGAGCTGGCTGGCGGCTCCAGGGTGCCCAGGGACCAGATCCTGAGGCAGAAGGCTCAGAGACACGTTCCCCAGGCCAGGGGGTTTGGCTTTCAGTCTTGCAGACTTGACATTCTGTTTTCTTAGAGCCCTGGGGGGTGGGGTGGATGGGCCAAGGTACTACTGGAGGTTAGCTCAAGTCCTGGGTCATTCCCAGAGAGGAGCCGAGCATGTGCTGGGCTCAGCATGGCTGAGTAGTGTGGGCTCCTTTTGCTGACATGGCGCAGAACATAGACATTGGGGTCTGTTCTGGGTTCGTAATGCAGCTCTGCCACTTCCTGGTTGTGTATGTGACACTTGAGGGAAATACTCACCCTCTCCAAGGGTTGATTTTGTATAAAATGAAGATAGGCGGGGTCCTTTCCTAGGGTTGTGGTGGGAGCCAAAGTGATACCATTTGGAAAGAACTTGGTGTGTCTAGTGACACCCAATGGGTGGGTCCCATGACTGTGGCCATGACCATGGGAAGGCTTCCAGGGGGAAGCTAATTCTAATGAGGAGGCTGCTTGGTCTCCTTGTTGGAGCTGGGTGATGTCAAGGGCACCATTGCTGAGTGGCAGAACAGGAGGCAACTATCTCCCCTGTGGGGCTGGCCCTGTCAGCTGGACACAGGAGAACTGCCCGGATCCCTGTTTTTGAGGATCTTCTATGTGCCAGGCACTAAGTATACTAAATACATTTTATTTTCCACTTCCCCCTCAAATAGGAGAGGTGGTCCCAATGCTGGCCAAGAACTGCGGAGCTACAGCTCAGGGATTGGAAACTGAGTCCCCAGGTCACAAAGCTGGTCAAGGCAGCTGGGATTTGAGTCCAGCCCTGAGTCAAGGACATGCTGCTCTGTGGCTCTCTCCTTCCATTAGGGCACCCTCTCCCTAGATGCTGCCGGCCACTTGGGGACACATTCTTGCATGTGGAGCCCCTCTCATTCCATGCTCTGTGTTTAAAACATTGGTGCTGTTTCAGGTTTCTGCTCACGGGGACTGACATTGCTAAGCCCCCCCCCCCAGACCCGGTTTCTAGATTTAGCCTGATATCAAGAGCCCTGAGCCTCCGATGACATGTTTGGGTTTTTCCCTGGTTTGCAGCTTGGCAGATGGGGGTGTCTCCCTGTGCTGGGGAGCAAGCAGCCTCCCGCATCCCTGGACAGGCAATGAGTGAGGAGGCTGGGCTAGGTGTTCAAACCAGAGACCTCTAGGAGCAGAGAGGAGAGGCGTTCTGGCCCTGCTGGCTCACTGTGAGGCTGCTGGGCTAGGCAGCAGCATAGTGGCCAGAAGGACATCTGACTGCAGCCACCCAGAGAAGTGAGTCTCCAAATGGGGGTGGTAGGGGGATGGCATTTCCTGGCAGGAGCCCCGCACCTGGCTCAGAACTACTCACCTTAAGGAAGCCCAGCTCCCACCATGTTGTGCTGAGGGTTCTCACGCCTTCTTATAGAACACTGTGTACCATTTCGAGCATCACACAAGCAAATTTAGCCAAGCATATTTTGGGCCAATTGAAGTTGTAGGCATGCTGCCTGGGGAAAAAATAGATCTTTTCTTACTTGATGTGTGACAGATGAGAGCAGCGGAGAGGCCCATACACTCTGTTCTGCCCACATAGGGATGCTGCCCAGGGGCCCTGCACTGGCTACCTTGTTATCCTGCCTCTCACCGTCACTTCGGAGATGTTTAAATGGGTTGTTTTCACCAGACAGCTGGGGGATAGTGGGAGAGGGCTGGCACAGACAGCAGGAAAATTACTCTGCAGGATGTCTTCAGGTAGTGCTGTCTCTGCTCACCCATCTGGGAACTTGGGAGTGAGAGGTGGGGGAGACCATCCCAGACTGACCATGCCAGCTGTTGTTCCCCTGGTCCACGGCTGTGCGTGGCCAGAGTGTGGACACCCACCTCCTCACCAGCCTCTGATGGAGGGTGGGGGCCCCTGACAGGGAAACCGGACAGCTCTCATACCACCTGTAAGCCCTGGAGACATAACGGGCTGGCCTTTGTTCACAGAGGCTGTAGAGGATGGAATGAAGAGGAAGGCATTAATTTGGCACAATCAATGAGCACTCAGTCACTGTGTACTTGGCATTCAGATGTGCTTGTGATTATTTTGTGTGTGTGTGTGTGTGTGTGTGTGTGTGTGTGTGTAGTTCACATTTTTTCCCCCTGTTATCTAAATGAGAGCCGGTGGGGCCCTTCAAACACACAGCATAGGGGTAGGAAGGGGAGCTAATTTAAGTCATGGGCACGGGGTGCTTATAATTGGTAGGAGACAGATGGGGCAGAAGACAGAGGCTGGGATGAGGCCTAGGTGCTTGCCTGTGTGGCTGTTTCAATTGTATGGGATTCGTGGAGAATCTGAAGGGAGGAAGAAAGTGTTGGCTATGGGGACTGGGTGAGCCCAGCCTTAGGCCTTTTGAGCATGTGGTGTTTGCATGGGCTACGCATGTAGGTAATTTTAGTAAGAGGGTGGTAGTAAAGAAATGGTGTTCAAAAAAGGGGTCTGGACTGGACTGGAGGCCTGGGTGTTAGGAACAGTGGGTGTGGAATAGATTGCTTAGAGAGAGAATCTAGAATGAAAATGACCTAGGAAGAGAACCCCGGGCAGATGCGCTGGGCAGAGGCAGTGGAGGTGAAGGTCGCTCCGCAAAATGGGATCATACCAGCATTGAGCTTGTGGAGTTGTGAGTGTTCATTGAGGGGGTGCCACTAGTGCTGACAGCAGAGCGGAGGACACGGGGAGTTTGCAGGCCAGCTTCGTTGCTGTTGTGGATCGTGGGGGCAACTATTGTTCTGACTTGATTAGTTTCTCCAGCCTTTTTTGGAGTACACATTTCACCTTTGGAACAAGTGAGACATTTGTGGGAGAGGAGCTGGGACTCTTGTCCATATCCCTCAGCTGTGCAGGGGAGACTGGGAGGACAGAGGGGCAGGTGGCAGTGCAAGGTGATGGGGAACCTCTGAGTCCCCAGGGTTGAACAGGAGGCCAGGAGAGCTGGAGCTGAGTTGCCCAGGAGGCAGTGGTTAAAATCTCCTGTGGGCCTCCCCAACATGTGGTCATGGTTTGGGCCTGGTCTCTGTTGGTCTTGAAAAAGGTGTTTGTAATACCACTCATTCCCCAGTAGACTCAAAGCCTTGAACTAGTGCCTCAAAGAGAGCATGAGAAAGAAAGAACTTCAGATCTGTCATCATTTTTACACCTTTAATCAACTTCGGGGTCATGGAATAATGACCGTTGAGGGTGGAAGCCAACATCAGTCAACTTGTGGGCCTCCCCAGGCCTTACTCTACAGTTCTGCCTGGTCCAACACGAGCCACCACCCACGTGTGGCTTCTGAGTACATGAAATGTGGCTAGTGCAACTTGAGTACCAAAGCTTTTAATAATATTTAATTTTAATTAATATAAATGAAAAAAATCTTATTCAATGTAGGCATTAGAAAAATTATTAAGTGTGTTTGGAGCAACCTAATTATGTGACTCTACTTTTCCAGGACAAATTCAATGAAATCTAAAATGAGATCAAGTATTTCTGATGAAAATGTAATATTTAAGATTGAGATGTGCTATAAGTATAAAATACACGTTACTTTAGAAGATTCGGTACAGGGGTGCCTGGGTGGTATAGTCAGTTGAGTGTCTGATTCTTGGTTTTGGCTCATGTCGTGCTCTTAGGGTCACGAGATTGAGCCCTGTGTCAGGCTCTGTGCTCAGTGTGGAGTCTGCTTGAGATCCTGTGTCTCTGCCTCTTTCCTGGCTTGAGCTCTCTCTCTCTCTCAAATAAATAAGATCTTAAAAAAAAAAAAGATTCAGGGGCGCCTGGGTGGCTTAGCAGGTTAAAGCCGCTGCCTTCGGCTCGGGTCATGATCCCAGGGTCGTGGGATCGAGCCCCGCATCAGGCTCTCTGCTCTGCGGACAGCCTGCTTCCTCCTCTCTCTCTCTGCCTCTCTGCCTACTTGTGATCTCTGTCTATCAAATAAATAAATAAAATCTTTAAAAAAAAAGATTCAGTACAGATGTAAACTATATTATTAATAATTTTTATATTGATTGCATGTGGTGATGCTGATATTTTGGATACATTGGGCTAAAGAAAATCCATTATTAAAATTAATCTCACCCATTGCTTATCTTTTTAAGGTGTTTAATAGAAAACTAGAAAATCACAGAGCCCTGACTCAGCCACTGATCTGAGAAGCCCATGGCTTCATCTGGAGCATTTGCTAAGGGGGTGGTGAATGAGACAGATTTGCAGGTCTGAAACAGACATCAACTATAATGTAAATTATGGAGTTTGGGTGATTGCTTCGGATCAGTGTTGACTCCTCAGCTGTAACAAATAGACCGCTCGGGTGGGGGATGGTGATAGTGGGGGAGAATTTAGCAGGGCGGGCAGGGGATATAAGGGGGAATCTCTGTACCTTCCTTTCAATTTTGCTGTGAATTTAAAACTTTTCTAAAGAATATAGTGTATTTTTTTTAAAGATTTTATTTATTTATTTATTTGACAGACAGAGATCACAAGTAGGCAGAGAGGCAGGCAGAGACAGAGAGAGGAGGAAGCAGGCTCCCAGCTGAGCAGAGAGCCTGATGTGGGGCTCAATCCCAGGACCCTGGGATCATGACCTGAGCCGAAGGCAGAGGCTTTAACCCACTGAGCCACCCAGGTGCCCCGAAGAATATAGTATATTAAAAAAAAAAAAGCAGACATCTCAGAGTGCCATCAGTTTTCTTTTTTGGGGAGAAAGAAATTTGCTCAATCAATCCCGACTAACCAGGGAAGCATCTCACCCAAGCATCCCCAAGGCCGCCCATCATGTAGCACAAGCTGAGCTGTGGGCAGCAGCCGCCTGCCCGTCAAGGAGTCTCTTTTGAGAGTCTCACCAAGAAACCCAGAAGGGCCCAGAAAGGAAGAGGATACCTTTTCTTAATTTGGCTGGCCTCCATTTTGGAGATCAAGGCCTTAAATGAAACCCCGTGATTACAGGCGGATTCTCCTCCCGCTTTGATCACGATGCCGCCTTTGCATTGGACAGCGGCTTTCCACCACTTTGATCCTCCTCCCGGGCAGCCTGGCTTGGGCTAGAGAATCAGAATGGATGGGAACACCTTAAAAGTGGTCCTCAAGTGTTCTTGGGGGTTACTAATATCCAGTTTCCTCATCGCTGTGTGTCCTCTTAGGAGGACAATGTTAGGAACATTCATTGAACATAACAATGAATGTTAGGAACATTCATTGGTCTTGGGATTTTTGTACTTTCTGTTTGCATGTTCAACTGATGGCCTCTCTTTAACAAAGGGCCCCAGAGTTAGTTGCCACCATCACCAAACCAACAAGGAGCCAGGAGGATGCTGTTCCTGGAGGGAGTGGGGGTGGGGGGGTTTCCCACTTCCCCAGAGAGGCCTGGCTGTGCTTGCTGCCTTGGCGTGCTGGGCTGGTGGGGCTGGATGAAATGACACAGTGCTTTAGGACTTTGCAGACTGGCAGGGATGGAGTTCTTGAGTTCATGATGGTGGGTTACAAAGCACTTTCTCTTTTCCCCTCCCTGTTACTTCTTCCCACCCACAGTCATGCTCACATACCTACCTTAACTTTAATAGGCTGGAAAGGGAGACCTGGGGAAGTCAAGAGATGGTAACAAGGTCTCTGGGCAAAGATTTGACCTCAGTTCAGTTAGAGCCCCTTGGATCCTACAGGCGGTGCCTGGGGCCATATCCACAACCACTGAGGGGCCCGCAGGCTGGAGCTGAGTGGATGGGCTGTTCATCCTGTGTGGGCTGGTCTGTCCATGTTGGCAGCCTGGAGCCATCCTGCCAATCACGGGGGATGGGAGTGCTTGGCTCAACTTAGGGTCCTCTCCTGTGCCAGGCTCCATCCTCACTCCTGTCTGGCACTTTACAGATGTGGGAGGGGGCAACACCCTTCCCAACCCCCCATCCAGCCATCGATAGTCAGCTGATTTTCTCTGTCACATTGGAAGAAGTTTGCTCCTGAGTGACGTGTGCCGTCTTGCCTCTGCCGGTGCGTTGCCAGCTCTTGGAGGGGCGTGTGCAGAATTCTAAATAAGCTCCCTTGATGTTACACCTGAGACATGTTTGTGTTATAAATGGGTACAAATAGAGTTTGGTTTTAGGTGATGTATGAGGTCTGTCACGTTTCCCCCTGTGGTAGGACAGTTAGAGGAGAGCTAATTTGTTCTGGGTTGGGCATTTCCGAGCCTTCTGTGTGTTTGGGACTGCTATTCTCCCTCTCTAAGCATGGGGATGGGGCCAGTGGGGCCCTGGGCTGCCATGGGTGGAAGCTCTGCTCAAGCATCATGATCCTTGGCCTGCCCACCTCAGAGGGCCATCCGGGATGCCCTGTGAGCAGATGTGCCTCTGCTTTCTTTTGGGCCCTGCAGACCTGACCTGGAGTCAGGCAGATCTCTGTTGGAGTCCTGTGCTACCTATGAACGACCACACTAGGGTATGGCTCAAAGCAGGTCACCGGCCTGTTCTGCACCTGAACGCTGACCTCCCCTGAGCAGTTTCTGGGAGGATCAGGTGGACAGTCTGACAAGGGCCTGGCAATGGTGTTCTGTGCATGGGAACTACTTTTCCTCACTGAAAATTCAGAGCACAGAGGCCACCTCTTTACCCCGCTGCTGAGTTGGAGTAAGCAGGTTGTAGTGGGGTTGGGGTCATGGGCCCAAAAAGGGGAAGCCTCCTGGGTCCTAAAGCACCACCCCCCCCCAAGTTCCACAGGAGCCCAAGGTTGGTGTCTCCTTCCTTACAAGGAAGATGTGACTACCCCTTGAGAGCCCTGTGGCTGAGACATTGGGGGTCTTGCTGTTATGGTGCCTGTGCAGAAGGGTGTCTGTGCAGAAGGCAGCTGGGGTTGGGGGTGGCTGGGAGGCAGGGCTGGTGATCATCAGCACCAGCTGACGTGGTGGGGGCAGGAGGTGTGCTGAGGCTCCCAGGTTCCTTTGCAGTGCATAAGCCACACCTGGTCCAGATGTGTCCCTGAGGGGGCTCCCAAGGAGCTGCCAGGCCTGTGGCTCAAGCAGCTCATGTCTGTCCCAGCACTCTCACTGCAGAGATAAGACTCCACCTTCCCGAGGCCCTTCGTGTCTGGTAAGGGCCCCGGTGTCCAAGATTGCCCCTGCAGTTGGGCGTCTAATATTAAGTCTAATTCTAATTTGGGGTTTGCAAACTCCTCACTCCACATCTTGCGCGTCTTTTGGAGGACGACCTTTGTGGACTAGATGTGCATGCTCTCTTGGGGTCTCCCACATGCGGAAGAGTATCTGGTTGCATCATGAGGAAAGAGGGGATGTATTTTGTGAATGGTGTCAGAACCCTGGGTCTGTGGCTGGTGGACACCGTGGAACCCATAGCAGTCTTCTGCCATACAGCCTCTGACAGGGCAGGGAGACTGACTGGAGCCCCCCTGAGGCAAGTCTTGGGGGCATGTCTGTAACCCCAGCGTTCTGGCTGTCTGTGCAGAGATGGTGGGCCCATGGATGCTCCCCGGAGGTTGGAAAAGGAACAGCTTCCATAGCTCTGGAAGGGGAGTCTGGGCCCAGCAGAATATGTGGGCATCTGCAGTCACATGGCCTGTGGCAAAGCCAGCTGCTTGCTCTTGACCTTGGAGCCTTAGTAAAGAACTCAGGACTTGCTGGAGGGAGAGGTGTGCTGTCATGCAGGGCTCAGAAGGCTACGCGCATGAGTAGGTAGAGTTCCCCCAGACACTTTGGCGTGGAGTGTTGTCTGTCTTATCACATCTGCTGACTGCTTCCCATGGGCCTGTCTTGCTCCCCTCTCCAGAGTTGTGGGGGCTAGAGAGCGGGTCACCCCTTCACTTGCATCCACCACAGGTGGTCACAGAACTGTGACCAAACTGGGACAGTTTTAGAGTGTGTCAGGGAGAAGTTCTGATGCTAGGTTTTGGGTATAGCTCATGGTGGAAAGGAACTCATGAGAAGTCCTGTGGCCAAGCGGAAGGCCCAGAGCCAGATCACCCCTCAATTTACACATTGGGATCATTCTGCCTGGATGTGCCCATTGCCCCAGACTGGTCCCCCTTTCCCAGAGAGATGAGGCCAGCAAAGCACCTCATAGCTGGGGGGTGAGATGCCTAGAAGAGTTTCTTTGCAGAGCATGGGTGTAGCAGGTCTACGGGGAGTGGGGTGATGTCTGGGCCAAGCACTGGGGGGTGTGCCAGTGTCTTCCCTGTCCTTTTCCCTCCTTCTCTCTTGAAAGCTTTCCAAAGTCCACAAAGGCCTGGCATCTTCCCCGCCTCTTTCTTGTCTACCCCACTTGGAACCTCCACGTAGCTTTTCTTGCCACAGTGGCCTGCTTAGCTACCCAACCATTCTCAATTGTCAAGACTGGCTTCATTGATTCCAGTGACTCAAGCTTGGAAGGATGTTTGAGTTGTCAACCAGAGAGCATAGTTCTCTGGACTGGATGTTTGCCATCCATGTCTGATCCTTGTCCTGGGGACACCAGGACCAATGCAACCACATGGGCTGACATTGGACAGTGACCCAGGTGTGCCTGCTCAAGGGCTCCAGAGAAAGTGGCTGGTGAAGCCTGGCTTCTGCAGACACGGCTGGGGCAGTGGGTGGTCTGGTGCCCAGTCCTGCCTCTGTGGACTGATGAGTGAGAGTATTGCTGTAGAAGGTGAGGCAGTGGTGGGGGCTCAGTCTATGTTCTCCTAATCTGACATAGGACCCTTCCTCCCAGCCTTTGGCAACAGTTCCTATTTTGAGCACTGGCTGAATACCCGGCCATGGATTTGTCTTAATGAGAGACGCAGAGGAAGGGGCAGGAGAACAAAGAAAGGTGATAGATGTCTCTTGATACTTATCCACATGCCAGGACTTTTAGATTTAGTTGTCTTCATGGATAGATGAGGAAACTGAGCTCAGAGAGGTTTGGACATTTACTTAATGTCTCACTGTGGTAAGTAATTGTGGGGGTAGAATTTGTACCCAGAAATACCTGTCAGCAAGTCCAATTTTTTTTTTTCTATATGCTTTGATCTCCGTGGTTGTGTGCATGACCTCTGCTTGGGGTTTTGGATGCTTTCTAAGATCCAGGCCCAGGAGAATATGGCCAGGTAGTAACACTCAGTAAAGGTTCTTTGAGTGAATGAATGAGCCAGTGCTGGACTCAAGATTGGTATTGTCTCTCATCAGAGCAGCCTTGTCCTGTGGATGCTGAGTCTGAGAAATGATGTCTCAGCTCTCAAGTCTGTGGTCTCTCTGCCACACAGTTCTGGCCATCAGGGTGCTCATTGTTTGGTGGGGAGACCAGATACTGTACATAACAGAGGAGATGAGTTTAGAAATGGTAGCTAAGGCTTTGACAGAGAAAGGGACCAAGGTATATGGTCAGCTATTCTTCAGAGCCTCAAATATAAAGTATTACAGTATCAGGAAAGATGTGAAATGGAGGAAAGGAAAATTTAAGTTCATTCATTTATTCCATAAGTATTTAGTCAGGACATGCTCTGTGCCAGGCATTGTTTCTAGGCCCCTAGGTGATAAGAGTGAACAAGAGAATCCTAGAGCCAAGCTCAGGTAATAATGTCACTAATATCAGCTGTAACAACATTTTTATCCAGAGACAACTTATGTCTCCAGAGGCAAGAGAAATAAAAGCAAAAGTAAATTATTGGGACTACATCAAAATAAAAAAACTTCTGCACAGTGAAGGAAATGATCAACAAAACTAAAAGGTGAACAGAATGGGACAAGATATTTGCAAATGACATATCTGATAAAGGATTAGTATCCAAAATATGTAAGAACTGATATAACTCAGCACCTAAAAATTTAATAATCCATTAAAATATGATGACATGAATAGCCATTTCTCCAAAGAAAACAGATGACCAACAGACAGATGAAAAGAGCTCAACATCACTCATGATCAAGGAAGTACAAATCAAAATGGTAATGAAATATCACCTCATAGCTGTCAGAATGGCTAAAATCAACAACACAAGAAACAACAGGTGTTAGCCAGGATGTAGAGAAGAAAAACCTCTTGCACTGTTGGTGGGAATGCAAACTGGTGCAGCCACTCTGGAGAACAGTATGGAGGTTCCTCAGAAAGTTAAAAATAGAACTAACCTATGATCCAGGAATTGCACTACTGGGTATTTACTCAGAGAATACAAAAACACTAATTTGGAGGGATATATGTACCCCTATGTTCATTTCGGCATCATTTACAATAACCAAGCTATGGAAGCTGCCCAAGTGTCCAGCCATAGACGAATGTATAAAAAAGGTGGTGTGTGTGTGTGTGTGTGTGTG
>ML105395.1:0-10310 GCA_003697995.1 Taxidea taxus jeffersonii
GCGGCCTGGCTGGGGGCAGGACTGTAGCTGGACTCCGGACCAAGAGAAACCGCAGTGATAAACGATGTGCTCTTCTAAGGCAGCCGCTCAGTCTGCAGTGACCTGTTAAGCAGTAACTGAAAATCAGTACAGGTAATACCTCTCAGGAACCCCCAAAATAGTTGTTCCCAAATGAAGTCTTGTTCTGAAGTAGAGAACCTCAAAACTGTAAAGATGTTAGTTCTCACTCTACGGAATCAGTGACCACACTCAAACACCACAGGTCTTTTTGGGAACTGGAGGAGAATAAAAATGTGAAAACAGCAGGAAACCGGGAAATGGAGGTGTGAGAAGGGCTGACATGGAAACGTCACGACAGCAAGAGAGAGCTGAGGTGGAAATGCCGTGTCACGTTCACGTGTGGGGTGTGTTCATCATGAAAGCACGCGTGAAAGACCTGGAAGACAGACAGAACCTTCCTCCACTCTGTGATGCTGGGACAACTGACTCGACAGCCAAGAAAACAACTTAGTCTTTTTGCCTCAGTCTTTACGTGAATTCTACATGAATCCAAAAATTAAACAGAGAGAGTGAAACTGTACCAGTTTTTATAGGTTTGGTGTAGGGAACACCTTTTCCACTGGAAAGAAGGAAGGAAGGAAAAGAATCCTTCCAGATGCGGTTTTTGCTTGTGTATTATTTTTTAAATCAAATATTTGTTGCTTTTTAGTCTCACTATATAAAAGCATGTATAAATTAATGTAAAAAAGAAACCCCCAATTTAAATGCAAAATATGAAATGCAGTTTTTGACTTACTGATAAAAATGAAAAGGACACTCTCAGTGCCTACTACATGCCATGGGTCATTCACTGGGAGTTAAAACAGTCAAAGCTGGGGGTGCAGCCATGAAGACGAACAGAGCTCCTGCCCTGACATCTCCCTCTACCAGCCGCCTTGAGCACGTGACCTCTCTGTGCCTCAGTTCCTTCATCTGTAAAACAGAGGTCCTAAGAGGACCTACTTCAGGAAGCGTTGTGGCTTGGTATTCACAGTCCTTATTCTAGGCTCACAATGATGTCTGACTGAGAACTGGACCCCAGGCGGCCGAGTTCATGAGGCATTTTAAGTGGGGCACAAAGCACACTGAAAAGCAACAGGATCAGCGTGGTAGCATTTCTGTGACAGTTATGTGACGGTGTGATTACTCGAACTCTACCTGCACACACATGTACACAGAGAGAGCACACTCTGTTGGGCTCTCACAGAGGCCTGAGCCTCCAACCTGGAGCCCTGTCGAGGGGTGGCTGGGACATGCAGCAGGGAAGGCGTGAAGGCACTTCTGCTTAGGTATTTTGTAACTTTTGACAAACTTGGCATTTCACAAGTCCTATGCAATCCTTGTAAGCTGAAGTTTAAGAAAATGTTGTGGCTGATTCCAGAAATGTTAATTCTTGGGGCACCTGGGTGGCTAAATTAGCTGAGCATCTGACTCTTGGTTTCGGCTCAGGTTGTGATCTTAGGGTCATGGGATTGAGCCCCGTGTTGGACTCTGTGCTCTGCAGGGAGTCTGCTTGAGGATTCCCTCCCTCTCCCTCTGCTCACACTTGCTCTCTAAAATAAATATTTTTTTAAAAAAAGGAGAAATGTTAATTCTTCCACATTCTGATTGATAAGGTTCTGTACAGAGAGGTGGTTTTTTGGGTTTTGTTTTGTTTTTAACCAGATTTAGAATCCTTTGGAAACTGCATCTGAACCTTCACCTCTGGAGCAGACCCTGCTTCTTCTTTTCTCTCTCCATCCCCTTCCTTCTATGTCTGTCCTAGAAGCTGGCTGGCAGCTCGGTCTCTCCACAGTGGATGGTGGAAGTGTGTTTCCCTTTTACTCCCTGAAAGAGGGTGTCTAGTATTGACTACCCTTGTGCCTGAGGTGTCAGTTGTTTAGAGCTCTGGAACACCATTCACCGTTTGGGCTGCTTTCGACCTTGCCCTCCTTTTCCTGAACCACACATTGAATTCTTTTGCTTTGGCCCTAACATAGGCACTGTCCGCCTTGTAGAAGAGCTTTTCCACAGACATGTTAAACACTTGGATGTTTTCTTCCTTCTAGAGAACCCTGATGGAAAGGTAAAGGCGAGCAAGAAGAAAGTTGTCATTCCACAGATCATCATCACTAGAGCCTCAAAAGAGACTCTAACCAGCTACAGTTCCATCGGAAACAATGAGCAGAGAACCATTAAGGAGCAGGTTGAATGGACCCCCTACTACCGACACAGGAACCCCAGTACAGTAGATGCCTATCATTTCCAAGAATAAACAAGCACTCTGAGTAGCTGGCATTGTTCACTGTGCTGAGTCTCAGCCATGATGGCAGAAGGGCCATCCTGCCCTGTGGGAAGATGCAGTTGCCCCTTCAGTAAATGAGATTCCCCTCAGTGACTACCTTGGTCTTACCTTCTCCAGAGCTGCTGGCAGCTTGGCAGAGGGCAGGAGTGACTCTGGCTCAGAGACCGAACTTTGTGGTAATAAGTGAATTGGTAGACCCCTGTTGTCACTGGCTATGCAGGGCAGTGGACCTGTGGCAGGCAGCGTCTCTCTCTCGGTGGGCAATTAAAATCCCTCCTGTCCACTTCTGAAGGGTGTGGTGCAAGCACTCAGCAGTTACAGCGAATGAAATGGCCCCTGTACTTGGAAAAAAGGCTGAACTCTGAGGACTCACTTTCAAGGCATCAAGTCCCAGAACAGGGAAGTGCAGTCACCAGGAGAGGCCCAAGGGCTCCTACCCTGACGGTAAGGTGACCCAGAGTATTAGACCATCCAGACGAGGAATGTGGAATTGGGGCAGGGGTTGGGCGGTGGCCTTGTGAGAGCTGCTGTGGGAGGAGGGGGAGTAGAGCGGACTACTTCCTATGGTTGTGGCTACCACCCGCCAGTGAGGGGCCAGTGAGGGGCCTTTCGGGGGCCTGCAGGCGTTCCCCGTCACCAGCAGCTCATGGCTGAGGCCCCACTGTCCCCTGGAGGGGCTGGAGGGAAGCCGGTCTGGGACTTCTAGTCTGGTAACAGTGTGTGTGTCCCGGCAGCTGCTGGAGTGGTCAGCAGGCCGCACACTCGGTCCTTCTGTCTCTCTCAGTGAGAACCATGTTCTTTGAGTATTACACATACAAAGACTTCCAGTCGGTTTCGGTGTAACCCAAGTGAGTAATGAACTCCATCCTGGCACTGTTAGCGGCCCGTTCTTAGCGCCACTATTTGTGTTTACCCAACACATCACCCGCCCTGACTCAACCGAATACCTCTACGGAAAGATCAAGCCCCACAGAGGCGGCTCTGACGCCACTGGGCTAGCGCGACCGTCATCGCATTTCCATCATCTGACCTAGAAAGTGCCCCCTCCCACCCGTCCTGAGAATCAGGAGCAGACAGTGGAAACTGCTGGTTCTGGTTTCACTGTTAGCCAGAAGCTTTGCTTATGAGTGAGTTTAAAAAGGACTGGGATGAAGTGACTACGACAATTTAAGTCAAAACCAATGACTCCAAGGGTTAATTTCTTAGTTAGCACGTACGCCCCAGCTGCTGTTCTCCCAGCTCCTTCCCCCGGTCACCCGGCGGCCCCGGCTCGCCCGCCCCCTCCCCGCGCCCGGCCTCCAGCATCACTCACCTCGTGCCGCCGGCCTGCGCCGGGGACGCGGGGCCCGCGCGCGACTGGGCCCCGCGCGCGACTGGGCCCCGCCGGCGGCGGCCGCTCCACCCGCACCAGCCCGGAGCGCAGAGTCCAGGCCGCTCTGCCCGCGGCTTTCGGACGCGCTCGGCTCCCCGACCCTGCGTGGCCCCAGCGCCGCCCGCCCCTGGTCCACCGGCCTCCTCCTCCGGCGGCCGCTCCTCAGCACCCCAGCCGCCTCAAGCGCCCGCGCTCAGAACTGAAACGAGGCGGGAACCTCGGGCGCGCGAGCGGACCGCAAGGATGGAGGCCCTCCGGGGTCTTCCGAGGGTTCCCCTGGTAACCGGCGCCCGGGGGAAACGCCCCGGAAGTCCGTCACGCGCCTGCGCCGAAGAATCTCGTCCGCGCCTGCGCACTAGGGCGGGGGCGGGGCGGGCGCTCGGTATGGGGGACACGGAGTCCGAGTCGGAGCAGATCCGTCTGAAGTGTATCCGTAAGGAGGGCTTCTTCACGGTGCCTCCGGAACACAGGGTGCGTCGGGGGGCCGCTCGGGGAGCTCTGTCGTCGGCAGGGCGGGCCTGGAACGCCCTGGGGCCCCTGAGTGTCGCGCTAAAGCGTTGAGGCTTCCGACGCGGCCGGGAAAGACAGTCCCAGAGCTCCTGGTGGCCGGCGCAGAAGCCGGCGGCGGGGCTGGGGGGCTCCAAGCCTGAGGGGCTCCGGGTTGAGAGGCTGAGGGACTCCGGGGCTCCAAAGCTGAGGGGCTGCGGGGCTCCGGGGCCGAGGGACCCCAGGACTGAGGGGCTCCAGGGCTGAGGGCTGGGGCTGGGGGCAGACCCCGGGGCTGTCCGGTGGCCAGCTGCCTGTGAAGAGCGGGCTCTGGGCGCGGGGGGGGGGGGCTCCCCGGGGGTCGGGGCTCGACTTGGCCGCCTGCTCCCCTGGTGCGCTGTGAATGGGCCGGGCCGCGCCCCGCCTGAGAGCCGGCAGCTTCCATTCGCTTCTTGCCCTGCGCGAGGCCTCTGCATGCGGCCCTGTCGTGTGGGCCGGTCAGCGGCCTGTTACAGGATGGGGAGAGTGAAGCTTGGGGGTATGGAGTCGTCGTCGGAGCTCCGGGGCTTGGCCGGGCTGTACCCGGCGCTCGGGGGGCCGGTCAGGGTCACGAACGCACGGTGGCGGCCCTCGGGCCATGGTGCATCCCGCCGACGCGCAGCAGATGCCCGCTGCATTCCCGGGACCGCAGGGCGTGATGGGAGCCGTCTCCCAGGGGAGCCCAGACGCCCAGAGGAGCACCCCCGGGTGGTGCTTCGGGCTGCGGAAATAGCAGGACTTCAGAGGAAGAATTGTGTTCAGCTTCGGGGACACTTGCAGGACTTTCTGCTGGGCTAGCCAGCGCGACTAGGATTCTGCCACATGGAGAGGCAGGAAGCTGGCGTGCCAGCCTGGAACGTGGGGCAGTGCCCCAGAAGAGAAACACAGTGTGACTCGGACGCCCCAGGAGCCGCCCGGGAGACAGAATGTGAGGAAGAACTGGGGGGGAGAGGAGCCTGAAGCCACCTCGTGGAAGCGCTAGGTGCCGGTGGTGCCGACCTGTTCCCCCAGTGGTAGGAAGGAATGGGGTGGAGGCCGACGAAGGAGAAGGTGAGAGGCAGCCAGAGAGGCTGCTGGAACCGGAGCTTTGCCACCTGTGCTTCTAGCCAAGGGGACACGCTCTTCAGCCCGCGAACGTCCGGCATTATGCAGGCATGGTAGCGTGCAGGCCTTCTGCTAGGAGTGCAGCCCCAAAGTGCAGGGGCTCGAGTGTGGGCTTTAGGGGAGCCTGGGTGGCTCAGTCAGTCAAGCGTCCAACCTTTTTTTTTTTTTTTAAGATTTTAATTTGGGCGGAGGTGGAGCATGAACAGGGGCAGGGGCAGGAGCAGAGGGAGAAGCAGACTCCCCACTGAACAGGAAGCCCCATGTGGGGCTCAATCCCAGAACCTTGGGATCCTGACATAAGCTGAAGACAGATGCTTCACCGACGGAGCCCCCCTGGCACCCTGAGATGTCGGGCTCTGTGCTGGGCCTGCAGCTGGCACAAAATTCTCTCTCATTTTTCTCTCCCCTAACATTCAGGGAGAGGAAGTTATTTTCCACAAGGTAGGGCCAGGCACTCGCTACCTGTCTTGTAGATCTACCTGCACTTCGTCCAAATCCCACCCTGCTTCAGAGACGGAAAGGAGTGGGCAGCCAGCTTCCTTCGTTCAGGAACTCCCTTCCTTGAAGCCCTTGTCCTCTCTGCTCACATCCCATTGGCCAAAAGTGACTGAAATGGACTTACCTAGCTGCAAAATACAATGGTGGGAAATACAGCCACCAGCTGGGTAGCCACGTGCCACTGGGCTGTTCCCTAACTCAAAGGAAGAAATACTGCGGGTGTCGGGGTCAGTCAGTCTCTGCCACAGAAGCGTTTCCACTGCGTTTGGTAGAAGCTTTGTCCGTCTCCGGCTCATAATTTAGACTGGTGCTGCTCAATAGTTTTCTTCTGATGGTGGAAATGTTTCTTTCTGTGGACTCTTGATCTTGGGGTTGTGAATTAAAGCCCTGCGTTGGGTGTGGACCCTACTTAGGAAAAAAAGAAGAAGAAATGTTGCTTTCTGACTCGTCCAGTATGGTTACCATGAGCCACGTGGCACCGAGGAGCACAACACACGTGGCAGCTGAGGAAATGAAATTTTATTGTTAAATCGTGCTAGCCATATGTGGCCAGTGGTTGTCATTTGTGGACAGCATACATGTGGCCAGTGGTTGTCATTTGTGGACAGCATACATGTGGACCATGGGATTGGAAGGGAAAAGGCTGTCTGTGGTAGTGCGTACCAGGTGTCTGCTGGCCCAGTAGCATCTTTCCTCTTATCTGAACACCCAAGGGCATGGTTATCTTCGTTTGGTGAGCAGAACATGAGTGAGCTCCTCGGTACAAATTAGATGTGCAGTATCCATCTTTAGTTGTTCCTTTAGCTGCCCAAGCCCTGCCCTGCCGGCCCCTCTGTCTTTCAGCTGGGACGGTGTCGGAGCGTGAAGGAGTTTGAGAAGCTGAACCGCATCGGGGAAGGCACCTATGGCATTGTGTGTGAGTGGCCAAGATGGGAGTCCTTTGTGCAGGGGACTGCCCCAGCTGTAGCTGTGTTAGGGGTAGAAGCAATAACCCTCATTGCAGGGCAGAAGTTGTGCGGGGGAGCTCTAATCCGTGGTGTAACAACAATCATCAGTGTCAGGCTCAGATTCCCGGTGTGGTTGCAAGTGGAGGGAGCTGTTACAGCAGAACTAGAGCTTCCAAAAGTAGCGAGGGCGGCAGCATGAGGCGGCTGGGAGGTTGGTGTGCAGCACACTGATAAGGGTTTGGAAGCTTTGTACGTGAGTTCCTTGAAGAGCCTCCTTTGCACAAAATAAGCATTTTTTCCTAGGTAAAGTATCTTATTTACTGCTAGAACGTAGCAGACAGAAGGCAAAGTGGTGACCTGCATCCTGACTCTAAGGAGGAAAACTTAGAGGGAGCTCGTTGTAACTAGCACCCTGTACCCAGCTGTACCCAGCTCAGTGGAGAGGACTCCCCAGAGAGCATGTGTGTACTGGGGCTGGCAGTGCGGCTTACACAGTTGGAACCTATTGTCCCTGGGCATCCAGTTATCAAGAAGAAGAGAAAGGGGACCCCCCAGAGTTCACAACGAGGCCCCTGTGTGGCACAAGGGTGTGTGGTGTGGAATCAAGTAAGATTATATCATGGATGAGTTTTCATACCAGATCGGGCCCGGGACACCCAGACGGACGAGATTGTTGCCCTGAAGAAGGTGCGGATGGACAAGGAGAAGGATGGTGAGTCCAAGTGGGAGGGGCAGAAAGGAGCCAGTTCTCTGAGGCCTCCTCTGGCCTGAGCCCCTCGTTTTGAGAGCCACTGTATTAGGGTTAAAGGAGTCCTGTTTCTGGGAGGCTGTAGGCTGGCCTTGCCCCTCCTGTCCTTCCCCAGCTCCTTGCCCTCACCCCCATACTCTAGGCCTTAGCTCCCCGGCAGTTCGTCTTCTCCCTCCGTGTGGTGACTGCCCTACCTTCTGTCTCTGCCCTGCCGTCACCCCTCCACCCAGCCCTCCCTGCCTAAGACCAGGCTGGCAGCCCCTGTGTTCCACGCACCCCTGATTTCTACGCCCCCTCTAGCACCTCCCTAGCTACGCATGCTGGTAGGGCCTTGCTGTGCTCAGTATGGACCTGTGTCCTGTTGAGTGGTCAGTACAGAGAGTTGCTATCTTATGTCACTAAATGAAGGAAGAGTTAAAGGTTCATGTTCAGGTGGCCTTGATTCTCCCTGAGGTGGTGGGCAGAGCCCTGCCGGGGTAGGGATGCAGCTCACTGAGGAGGCTGTCTGGCTGCAGGGGTCCCCATCAGCAGCCTTCGAGAGATCACACTGCTCCTTCGCCTTCGCCATCCAAACATCGTGGAGCTGAAGGAAGTGGTTGTGGGGAACCACCTGGAAAGGTATGCAGTCTGCTGGTCCTCTGCACTGGACCCTGCCGAGCCTGCCTTGCCTGTCTCCTCCCTATGCTCCCCCCAAATCACATTCATCCCTCCTGCAACCCCTTTGGCCTGCCTGGGAGGACGTGAGAGGTACTCTGTGTCTTCCCCTTTTCTTGCAGCATCTTCCTGGTGATGGGTTATTGTGAGCAAGACCTGGCCAGCCTTCTGGAGAACATGCCGACCCCCTTCTCTGAGGCCCAGGTGTGAGGCTGGAGGGCCTGGAGTGGTGGCATCGTCCCAGCTACCTTGTGGCACATTTAACTGATGCATCCTGCTTTTTGAGTAGGTCAAGTGCATTGTGCTGCAAGTGCTCCGAGGCCTCCAGTACCTGCATCAGAACTTCATCATCCACAGGTAGGAGAGGCCCCAGGTGGGGGAGGAATGGCATGAGTCAGGAGGGGGGGGGCCTGAAGGGACATTTGTCTGGAGGGCAGTTTCGAAACACAAAGGAAGGGTGACTGCCAGTCCTGGCCCCTGGAGAGGAAATGACCTGGCCTCAGTGCAGTTCTGTAACTGTCCTTAGGGCAAGATCCAGGCCCAAACAGCACCTGCTTTCCCCCAAGGGGAGCTGATGATGGGTGCATAGTCAAAGCTATGAGAAGTCCTGCAGTGGACAGATCTCACCTGGAGTCTCGTCACACAGACCAGGAAAGTGGGGGACCTTCCAGGCTCAGGGCAGGACTGTGCAAGCAGCAGCTTCTTGTGTCTTACGGCAGCTGGTACAGCCCTGGGTGGGGAACGGGCACAGGGCTGGGTGTTAGGCCCGACACAGGTGCTGAGAGCTGGTCCTCCCAGCTGCAGGTTGGCCTTATACTGCCTGCCATCCCCATGTTTACCAAGTTCCAACAGGGGACATGTAGGACAATATCCTTGAGTCTGCCTGTGATGGTGACAACCCAGTTGCCCTTGGGGCTTGTGTCCTGGGGATCACTGATGTTCCCTTTCTGTCCCAGGGACCTGAAGGTGTCCAATTTGCTCATGACCGATAAAGGCTGTGTGAAGACAGGTGGGTGCTGGGTGCCGGCACTGGGTGCCAGCGCTGTGGCCGGTGTCTGTGGGAGGGCTACCTGGAGCGGGGGAGCAGGTTGGTGCTTGCCAGTCCCAAGGGCTAAGAGCTGGTTTGCACACGGCAGCTCCGTAGCACCCCCCAACCACCCTACCGGGTGACACTGCCTCTCCTGCCCTCTCTGCCTTTGTCACAGCGGATTTTGGCCTGGCCCGGGCCTATGGCATCCCAGTGAAGCCAATGACCCCGAAGGTGGTCACGCTCTGGTGAGTCCCTCAGGATGCGTGTGTCTGGTGGAGGCAGTTTTGGGGGGTGGTCACACTGAAGCAGCACAAGGATTCTGAGGGTTGTGAAGCCTCAGAGGGCCGCCCACACTCAGGCTGGGTTGAGGACAACTTCCTGAGACAGCGGGGCTCTTGGGGAGACACGACATCACGGCAGGGTGGGAGGGCCCTGCCTGGTTCTGAGCCCTCTCAGGCTTCTGTCTGTGGGATGAGGCGGTTTACGCAGCTTTCTGTTGTTTTTAAGAAGCAGCAGACCAGGGTTGTAGTTAACAATAGAATGTTGAAGTCCTCTGTCTTCCACCGCGCGTCAGCTGGCTTTGTCCCCGCAGTGGGCTGACGTAGGCACAGAGGAGCCGCCCAGCGAAGTTACTGGTACTGGGCGCGTCGCCCACATTAGTGGGCCGAGAGGATGAGGTGGTCTGAGCTGGGGTTGGCAGTCTGGAGCCCTGGGCTGCCTCAGGCCATCAGGAAGGCTGGTGGAGGCCCAGGCTTTACTGCAGGGGACGAGGGGGAGTGCTTGTGTTTGCAGGTACCGAGCCCCCGAACTGCTTTTGGGAACCACCACGCAGACCACCAGCATCGACATGTGGTGAGATGTGAATGTGTCTCCCAGGGCCTGGGGGAAGGGCTGGGGTGGGTCCCATGGGGGCTGGCAGAGACGGGGTAGGGCTGGGGTGTTTGCCAGCCTCCCAGCCTCCCAGGGCTGAAGCCTGGGATCCCAAGAGGAAGCATGAGAATGTAGCTTCCACAGAGGAAAGGCCCTGCCCTCATGGTCACCCAGAAGGGCCGTTTGGGACAGGGTTGCATCCCATCATGACCTCCTTCCAAGCTCCACCTGGTCCTGAC
>ML105395.1:10710-28344 GCA_003697995.1 Taxidea taxus jeffersonii
CCAGCCCTTGGCCTTAGCAGAGGTGTGTGAGGTAAGGCCTGATGTCCTCTGCAGGGCCATGGGCTGCATCCTGGCCGAGCTGCTGGCCCACAAGCCCCTTCTCCCAGGCACGTCCGAGATCCACCAGGTGGACCTGATTGTGCAGCTGCTGGGCACGCCCAGTGAGAACATCTGGCCAGTGAGTGCCTAGCCTCTGCCCTCACCCACCCCCTGCTCGGGCCGGCCCCATGCTCAGCTCCTGCTCCCTGCAGGGCTTCTCCAGGCTACCGCTGGTGGGTCAGTACAGCCTGAGGAAGCAGCCGTACAACAACCTCAAACACAAGTTCCCGTGGCTCTCAGAGGCTGGCCTGCGCCTGCTCAACTTCCTCTTCATGTACGACCCCAAGAAAAGGTGCTGACCTAATCTGTGGGTAGGAATGGGGACCCCTCCACCTTGAGCCCTCGGGAGGGGCTTTTCAGAACTCTGGCCGCGCTACCACAGAGATGCCCCCTCCCCAGACACAGACATGGAGGACCAGGCCCCCAGATTCGGTGGTCCCTGCCCACCCAGGTCATGGAGTCCATTCTGGGTTTCCCATCTATTTCTGGGCCCCAGACCCCTGCTGGCCACTTGCCTTTTATACCAGTGGCTGTGGAGCTGGGTGGGTATGAGGGAAACCAGCCTCAGTGGCAGCCGAGGTTCTGTTGACACGGAGGCCTCCTCTCTAGGGCGACGGCCAGAGATGGCTTGGAGAGCTCGTACTTTAAGGAGAAGCCCCTGCGTGAGTCTCCCACACAGCCCCCTACCTTCACTGATCCTCGCAGGGCGCTTCTCTTGTGGCCCTTCCTGTCTGGGGTGGGTGTATCGGGGCACAGCCTCACACCGCTCCTGGAGCCCCTAAGGGGTGGTGGGGCAGGCCCTGGGTGGGCAGGGGCTATGTGCTTGCTGAGGCCCATGTGGGTGCTTATTAGCCACAGAGACTGTTCCCTGAGGGGAGCGGAGGGAAGGGTGACCCCAGGGCCCATCACAGATGCACAGTGGGGTTCTCAGACCCAAACGCACTCCTCCCTGCAGCCTGTGAGCCGGAGCTCATGCCTACCTTCCCCCACCACCGCAACAAGCGAGCCGTCCCAGCCACGTCTGAGGGTCAAGGCAAGCGCTGTAAGCCCTGACAGGTGGGGCCCCTCCGCCTGGCCGGCACGACCATGGCACACAGCAGTGAACAGCAGTGAAACGGAGAGGCCTCTGCGGTCCAGGCTCATGGGGCTGCTTGGATCCAGCTCCTCCCAGCAGGTGGAGACCAACACGCTACTCCAACTGATCACACCCGTTCCCCAGAAGAGTGGGGAGTGGATGTGGGGTGGATGTACCCTGAAGGGGCGGGGTGCTCCTTCTGGACACCTGTTGCGAAGCCCTTAGCTGGTAAAAGTTCAGGACCCTCCCTTCCCGGGAGGAAGCATCTGCTGGGCCCAATTCAGTGGCTGTTGCTAGCTTGGGACACAGACCCTGCATGGTTGCTTGTGTCCCCACCTGATCACCAGGATCTGTCCGGGGAAGGGAGAGGCTGTGGTGCACCGCCCCCTCCCCAGGCAGAGCTGGCGCACTCCAAATGGGAAGGAGAGATCAGGTGTGGGTCATATCCCATCTGGTGGGCTGTCCCTGTCCCCGCACTGAGGCCCAGAGGGGAAGGGGCACAAGTTAGTGCTAACAGGAATTCCGAGAGATAAAAGGTTTCCTTATAGGCATGAGCAGGCTCAGTGTCCTTTAATGAACTTTAATATGGTTCTCTGAGGGCTGGGGAGAAAGGGAGATGGACAAGCAGGCGGGGGCCAAGTGCCGTACCTTTTCCCTCTAGTCCTGTGGCTAAATAGTTCCCAGGGGAAGGGGCTCTGCCTGCCTGTCTTGGCCTTGAGAGTCTGCCTTAGCAGGTGACTGCTGGAGAGCCCAGCCACATCTTTACCACTGGATGCAGGGACCATCCTCAGGAGAGGCCCACATGCCTCCCGCCCTGCCTTCCGGAGCCTCTGCAGCAGAAAGCCAGCAGCAGGTGGCTTGTGGGCTGCTGACGACCGCACCTGCAAGGGGAGTGATGCGGCCTGTCCAGCCTCCTTCCCCTGCTGCCCATGCTCTAGGCTTTTGGGGAGCCTTCTCACTGCTTTGAGATCAGATCATTTCTTCCCCCACTTGTGGACCAAACTTCCCAGTGCAGCCAGTCTCAAGCCAGGCCTCACTCATTCAGCACCGGCTGAGGACACCTCTAGGCAAGGGTCAGCTGTGGGCCTGGCAGAGCCCCCAGACTGGCCACAGTGGTGCTCTGTGGCCCCCAAGGACACTCCTGTGAGGAGAATCTCCCCTGGACACAGGGGAAGCAGTGTTCTGAGGGACAGCAGTAGGGATCAGGTCAAGAGCTGCAGGCTGAGTGCTGGGCCCTACAGTGGGATGGGGGAGGAGTGGGCCCACACTGGCTCTAGGCAAGGCGGTGAGACTCCTCCCCACAGCACATTTAGAGACAGGCCTGGATGCTGGGTGCAGGGGATAGGGTGCAGGCCAGGCCAAGGCAGGCATTTCCCATGGAAGGCAGGACCCCACCTCCTGCCTTGCGAAGCCCGATTCCCCACCGTGCTGTGCCCAGGAGTCACCAAGGGGCAGGGTAGCGAGAAGCACCAAAGAAACAGTCTCTGGAAGGCCCTTGATGCAGGGCCTGGCTGGGCTTAAGGCTGGGCCCCGGGTCCATCATAGAGCAGGGTGTCCACCTGTGCACGCCGCAGCCACAGGCGCCGCTGGGTGTCACTGAGCAGTGGGCGGAGTGCATGTCCTGGACGGCAGGTCGGCAGGGCAGCACAGTGGGGTGCATGCAGCTGGCGACATGTGTCACAGCAGAGGCCAGGCAGGGCCCCAGGAGCTAGGCAGCTGTGCACCTGGTAGCCAGGAGACTGGGGGCTGGCCCGCCCGGGGCTCCCTGGGGCTTGGGGGGCAGCCATGTCTCCAGGCTGACTCAGCAGCTCTCGCCGCAGGGAGAGGAAGGAGAAGGCTGCAGGCTCGGGCTCCAGCTCCTCCTCCAAGGCCCCATAGGGTGGGCTGCTGGCCTGCGGCAGCACCTCAGCCTCCCCTAGAGGCTCCCAGGCCCCGCCTCCGGCCCCCCACAGTTTGGCACTCTGCTCCCAGAGTGCAGGGCCACAGGCCAGCTCAGGGGGTGGGGAGTCAGGGCCTGGGGAGGTCCCCCCATACAGGCTGGCATCCTCCGAGCCCTCATCCTCCTGCAGGTCCTGGTAGAGGTCCAGCGGGGTCCGGTAGACAGTTGGGGAGCCCCGGGGGGGCAGAGGCGGCGGCTCCTCTTCCCGGGCCAGCCGCTGCTGCAGCCAGGCCACACAGGAGGCCACATCTGCACTGGCCCGCCGGGCCTGCAGCAGCTCCTCAGCTGGCAGCACACTGGTGCCCAGCCGCGCGAGCACCTCGCCCAGGATCTCACACTCCAGCCGGAGGGCAAAGCAGCCCAGGGCCACTTGCACCAGCTGGCAGGCGGGGGGCAGGGCAGCCATCATGAGGCGGTGGTTGTCCCTGGGCACGTAGCCCATCTTCTGGAAGCTCTGGAGGAGGAGGTCCTCTGAGAGGGCGCCCTTGAGCACATGTACATAGCCCCCTGAAAAGGTCTGCAGAGGAGGGTCCTGGTCAGCAGCAGCCCGCCCGAGACCTGACCCACGCTCAGGCTCCTCCTAGCCTTGGCTTCCCCCCAGAACCAGGCCATTCCCCATTCCCAGCTGGGCTGACAACACACACTCCGACCCACCCCTGCAGACCCGTTTTCATGGCTGGGGCAGGCCCAGCTTAGAAATCCGAACAAGGTAAAGAGCTTCTACGTTCAGAAATCTCAGTTCAGTGGCACCTCGGGTCTCCGTCAGGTGAGCTCTTCCCCCGGCTTGGGTCTCTGATCCCAACAGGTCCTAGATCAAGTCTCGCTCAGCAGGGAGTCTGCTTCTGCCTCTCCTCCCCACCCCCCACTCCTGCTCTCACTCGCTCTCTCAAATCTTAAAAACAAACAAAACACTTCACTTCTCTTGGGGTCTCCACCTCATGTCACCCCTAGGGCTTTGGTGAGATTGGGTGGTGCAGACACAAATAGGGGTGCTTATCTGCTGTTCTGAACTCCACCTTCCCACTTCCTGTTCTGGAGTTTCCCCACTGGGACAGAGCTTAGCCAGTCATTTTTTCCAGCTGTGAAGCCTTCCGTCAGGTAGATGGAACACGGTACTTTCTGGCGGCTCTAATGTGTGTGCAGCTGAGCGGAGAACCTGGGAGGCCAGATGGGAAAGTGCTCTCCAGGCTCCTGACCTGTGAGGGCCTGGAAGGCTTGGAGAATGAGTCCTGTGTCACTCCCAGTTCTAAAATTCCAGAACTCTGGGATGCTGTCAGCATTCCTCTGCTGACAGCTTCTGGGGACATCGCCTGTAGACTGAGCACTGCTATGGGCAGGGACTGTACTTGGGGGTCTGCCTTCACCCCTCACAGCAGACCTGGGCCTGCGCTGTTCTTGTGTGTTTCACAGATGAGGACACGGGCTCGGAGAGATTGGATAACTGGCACAAAGCCACATAGCCAAAAGGAAGCAGAACCAGATCCCAACCACGTCTGGCCGACACTGAAGCCCAGGAGCAGCTCAAGCGCAGGCCTGTCCACTCTGCTCTTGGCTACCCGTGGATCTGGGGCTTGAGGGTGCCTCCCACCCTGTTCTCTGAATGAACATGGCCTAGAACCTCTGACCAGCAGGTGTCCCCAAGAAGCATTAAGCACCAGAGCTCATCTCTGGAGAGGGAGAGGAGGAGAGGAGGATGGGGTGAGAAAGGGGGGAGAGGGAGGGGAGTGGGGAGAGAGAGAAAAAGGGAGGCTGCTGCTGCCATGGCAACCAGTGGAGGTGGACTCGCCCACGTGCCCAATGACATCAGCACCTTCCTACTCTTCCAAATTAGCTTCGAGGGCCAAATGTCTGCCCCCTCCTGCAGGCCAGCAGCTTACCCCGTGGGGTGATCAGTGCAGACCCTGGGGTGTGCAGGGCCTCCAGCCCCTACCTACTTCACAGGGGATACACCCACCCAGAGTTCTCCTCTATAAATGGGACCATGGAAGGGTGAGGGTGACCATGGAACTTCAAGTCCCTTCTATGCCCCTGTCCTGGGATTCTGTGCTGCAGGGGCTGTGAGGCCACTTTGGGGGAGGGCAGTGATTCAAGCTTTGTGGAGCAAGGATCTCCCCAGGATGCAGGCACCTGGGGCGGGTGGCCTCCACCCACACCATGTCTTCAGCCCTGGGACTGCCAGGTGGGTGGGGGGACAACTTTGGTCAAAGCTGCCCCAAAGTGCCCCAAATCCCCTCTAAGCTCTGGAGACCTCTGAAATCCCTTGTTCCAGCGGCAGCCTCTGCCCCCACGGTACACAGCAGCCTGAGCTGGGCGCCTCCTCCCCCCGCCCACCCCGGCGTCCTACCTTGATGGTGGAGAACTCCTTCCTCCAGGGCAGCAGGTACAGGTGCACAGCAGCCAGCTCCAGTAGCTCGAAGGCGCGGGCCAAGCCACGCAGCGCGGGGGCCAGGTCAGCGCGGCCCCACAGGCCGTCGGTGAACAGCGCCAGCGCGTCGTCCTGCAGCGCCCCGTGCAGGTCGAAGTCTTCCACCAGGATCTGCCACAGCACGGCGCGCAGCGAAGGGTCCCCGCACACGCCCGCGCGGCCACGCCGCAGCTCACGCTCCAGGCACAGGCGGTAGTCCTCGGACAGCGAGCTGCTGCCCATTCTGGAGGGCGGGGGTACGGGGTCAGGAACCAGAGACCTCTCCCCGCCGGCTGTGCACCGCTCCCCGCCAAGCATCCACAGATCCCCCTCCGGCCTGGTGACCCTGTCCCCTCCGGCTGCGCGGCCCCCATCCCCCCGCATCCACATGTCCCCCTACAGCCCAGCGACCTCGCCCACTTAGCAGCTCCGAACAGAGACCCCCCCCCACCTCGCCCACCAGATCGTGCCGTGGGCCCCGCGAGCGACCGCGCTACCTGTCGGTCCCCAGCGGAGCCCAATCGGCCGCCTCTCCTCGGACCCGGCCAGCGGCCGCGCTCTTCCGCCGCCAGCGGCTCCGCCCATCGGCCTCGGCCCTGACGCTCGGGGCGGGGCTTGCGTCGGGTGCCGCCCCCTTCGCGTACCCGGGCGGGGGCGGGGCCTTATGCCGCCCCGCTGAGCACCTGCGAGCCTATCTCCAGCCTACCCGGCGCCCCGCGACTCGCGGCGGATCCTGGCCCGGGACCGCTGCCCCCCTCTGAGCTAGGCCCTGGCAGCGCCGGCCGCGGAAGCAGGTGCCCCTCGCGCGCCCCAGAGCTCAGCGTGCGCGCGTGGGGCGCGTTTCGGCATGGTTATACAGCCTCAGAGCCTTTCTGTGCTTTCAGATTTCTGGTCCCCGAGACCATTGCATTGCGGGGGGCCGGAGGCCCCTCCCCAACGAGGCCAGCCTCGTTTCCAGGCGCCTGACCTGTGCGCTGAGGCCACTTGGGCGGAGGAGGGAAGGGAGAGATTTCGTCCTTGGGGGATCCCAGCTCAATTCAAGGAAGGTCTTCTGTAGACCTTTCTCCCTGGTCGGGTTCTGCCCTTGATTTCTGGGCCCCTCAGCTCTCCAGACCACTTTGTTGAGATGGGACCTGCCTGGGAGTTTTTCCTCTTAATAAAGAATTTTCACCTGGCATTTCCCTGCGGGTGTGTCTTCAGATACTTCAAATGGGACTTTTAAAATATTTTATTTATTTATTTGACAGACAGAGATTACAAGTAGGCAGAGAGGCAGGCAGAGAGAGAGAGAGGAGGAAGGAGGCTCCCTGCCGAGCAGAGAGCCCCATGTGGGGCTCCATCCCAGGACCCTGAGACCATGACCTGAGCTGAAGGCAGAGGCTTTAACCCACTGAGCCACCCAGGTGCCCCTCAAATGGGACTTTTAGAAAAACAATGACCAAGCTGGGGATCTCCTTGAGGCGTTTTGCGGACCACCACTCAGCACAGAGGCATTTCACTTACCCTGTACTGAACCCAGCCCTAGGGCCACATCCGCCCTGAGCAGCCAGTTAACTTCTGGTCATCTCTCCTGCTTGTACGCAGAAGGCTGGAGCTCAACCACTCTCTTCCGTTCGCCACTGACTTCATCGGGTCTTCAGACAGGACGCCTCTGGAATTGCATTCATCTGTGGCCACAGCCCCCAGCCCTGCGATGACTGTTACAGCCTCCGTGCAGAGTCTGACAGAGCGTGCAGGACTGGGTTTTCAACTCCAGGGAGATGGGGTTCTGATGCCGCTGTGTGGGACTCCAGGCGACTCCTCTCAACTGATGCTTGTTACTCTAGGGCATGCGTGGCTCTTCTCTGTGGGTCACCTGAACCCCGGCAGGTCTTCGCACCTGTCTCCACCCATAGGATGGAGGTGATAGTTTGGGTTCCCAGGTTAACTCCTTAAAACGCCTTGTTATCTTGAGCTATTTGCTCTTGAAATCCAGCCATCATATTGTGGGGGAGCTGGCAGCACAGGGAGAGACCTTGCACTGGGCTGAATAATGTTTCCCAGATCCACACCCCCCTAGAACCCGGGAATGGGCACTTATTTGGAAACAGATTCTTTGCAGACATAATCAAGTTAGGGTGAAGTCATGCTGAACTAGGATGAGCCCTAAATCCCAAACGACTGATGCTGTTGTAAGAAGACAGGAGTCCAGACACAGCCTGTGGGGGAGAAGGCCTGTGGTGATGGAGGCAGAGGCTGGGGCTCTGCCTACAGCTACCAGCCCAGGACTGCAGGAGCCAGGAAGCTGCACGGGGCAAGCAAGGGTTCTGCTCTAGGACTCTGAGGGAGTATGGTTCCAACAGCATCTTGAATTCAGACTCTGGCCTGCAGAACTCAAAAGAAATTTCTGGTTTTTTACACCACTCAGTTTATGGCCACAAGAGGAAACCAATGCAGGCCTCACCTGGTTCTGAGAATGGAGCTGTGAGTCATGACTGAGGTCCTATCTCTAGACAAAGCTCTGGATGATTCCAGTCCCTGACATTGGGTCACCCAACCTGGAAACTGACCTAGCTGATGCTGGGGGTGCAGAGATGGGCTGTCCCCACTGAATCCTGCCCAGATGGAAGGGTCACGAGCAAAGTACAGGGCTCCTGTTGTGTTGAAGCCAACGTGGGGGGTGGGGGTTGTTACCCAGCAATCCGTGTGGGACCACGAGCCTCTCCCATACTCCACCTCCACCCTCCTGGGGCTGGATGCCGCATTGTCTGACTCCTTCTGTGTCCGTGCCTCTTGTGACCTGGTCGGAGGGTCATTTGGCATTTGCGTTGGCCCAGGACTGAAGCTTGTTCTCAAATCTGCTGCCCAGTACTCCCACCCCGGTGTATGGTTTCCAGCTCCTATATGCCATCAAGCTCAGCTCTGCCCAGGTTTGGGTTTTACCAGTATAGTGCACATGAAATTCTACCTTGTTACTGTGTTAATTTGCACTTCTTGATTTTTAAAGTTTTGATCACTTTTGGTGCTAATTAGCTTTGTAAAACTTTCTTTTGAAAGCGCCTGGCTGGTGCAGTTGCTTAAGCATCTGACTCTTGATTTCAGCTCAGATCATGATTTCAGGGTTGTGAGATGGAGCCCCACATCAGGCTCCGTGCTCGGTGTGGAGTTCGTTTGAGATTCTCCCTCTGCCTCTCCCCCTGCTTGTGCATGCTCACTCGCTCAC
This sequence comes from Taxidea taxus jeffersonii, assembly GCA_003697995.1. Classification (NCBI taxonomy): domain Eukaryota; kingdom Metazoa; phylum Chordata; class Mammalia; order Carnivora; family Mustelidae; genus Taxidea; species Taxidea taxus. Next base: position 19,430 of record ML105395.1, read on the forward strand.
TCTCTCCAAACCCAAAAACCTTCCTCCCCTGTAGATGGTCTCTTCACAGCCTTGGCTGTTTTTCTACTTGGGACTGCTGCCTTTTCTTGTTTATTTGCAGGATTTCTGGGGGGAATCATCCATTTTATTCAGGAGCCATGGCCTCAGCCTGTCCGAGGGCAGCACCTGGAACAGGGTGCCGAGGAGACAGCTCACATGGGGCCCATCTCCAGATGTGTGGTCCCCAGCACCAAGCCAACAGGTACGTGCACTGCCAGGCTCAGCTGAAGACACCCCTTCATCCTTCATCAGCTCTACGAAGGGGCCTTTAAAATCCCGTCCTTGAGATGTTAATGCCAAGGACTGAAGCCTGGATGTTACCTTCCTTTCCCAAGGCTCCGTGGCAGCTGGGATTCTCATCCAGGTCTGGGGTGCTCAGAACTCTACATTTATGAGAGCATAAGCAGAATATCAGGGGCAGAGCAAGGGTGGGGAGACAAAGACAAGGGGATGGGTGTGTGCTGGCTTGTCTGCTCCAGGGGCACTGGCAGGCAGAGGACCCCAGGCCACAAAAGTTCCTGAGAGATGACAGCTGTCCCAGGGATTTGCGTTGGCCTGCCCCAGCCCACTGGGCCCAGCACCCGACTGTGGGGTCTTGACTGCAGGTGCCAGTTGGCCTCCTGAGTTCAGACCCAAGTCTGCCATCATGAGATGTAGCCTAGAGAAGATGCGTCCCCTGTTCTGGCCTCAGTTCCTCATGGAATTCCTAGGAAGACAGACCTGCAGAGCACCCAGTAAGCACCAACTACTGTTGCTGTTTCCTGAAAAGCCTTCCCCCGGGGCACCAGCACACTGCTCCCATCACCGGCCCCCCGCGTGGCTGGACCCAAACCCCCCACCTCAGTGGTAACTCAGGTTTGCCAAGTTTCCCTCCTTCCCTGGCAGATGCTGCCTGCAGCTGGGGCTGGGCTGCCTTCTCCTCTTCAGGGATGACACAGACCACAACTCAGGGCACCCACATGTGTTTCCCACCCAGAGAAAGATGCTTCCCGAGAGCCCTTTAGGCCAAGAGGTCCAGTCCCAGGTCCTGCCTACCCCACTTGGCCCTACAGAGCCTGTCCTGTCCTGGGAGGTGCAGTCCCAGGGGGCCTGGGAGCTGGCCTCTGGGACAGTCTGGCTCTTGTGGTCAGCAGGGGAGGGGGCTGTGCTTCTCGGGCCTCCACGCGGCCAGTGGGATGGCGAGCATGCACTCTGGGGGCTTAAGATACCAGTGACCTCTTTATTGTTAGCGGTGTCAGTGGCTTCCTGGGGCATGTGACAGAGTGGACACTGGGCTGTAGTCAGGCACTGACCCTCGGGTTCACACTGACCCAGGAGGGGACATGCGGGGATGGAAATTGGCCAGGGGTCCCAGCATGTCCAGCGCCTACCACGCCAAGGGCTGGAGCAGCTCAGAGGCCCCAGACACAGGTGGGTGCCCTGGGTGTCCCTGGGCTCCAGGGCAGAATGGAGTGATCAGTGCTCAATAGTAAATAGTACGGTTTCAAACCACCTGGGCCCCACTGGGTGGGAGGCAGGGGGTGGGGACAGGCCCTCTCGTTGACCCTAACAAGACACCGGTGCTGGAAGCTCAGTCACAGGGGATGGGAACGGAGAGAAACCACACCTGCCCTCTGCCAGGCCCAGGGTCCCCTCCCGCCCATGGAGTTGCTGGGCTGTGAGGAGTTGTGTGCAGGTCCCAGGGGAGTCCAGTGTCTGCTGCTCCTGCATGGAGCCTCTCAGGCCTACTTTCTAGGAGCTGGTTGAACTCAGCTCTATGCTCTGAGGAACAGAGATGTCTCGTCAAGTCCCTGGGGGCAGATGTCAGGTTAGGGCAGGTGTGAGAGCTGCAGAGCCCCAGCACAGCTGGCCTACTGCTCCCCAAGAGCAGGTGACTCCTGGACGGTCCTCAGCGGGTTGTGTCCTCCTCTACTTGCCCAGGGCCCCCCGGGGCAGCAGCTCCACGTAGCTCAGGGCACTCTGCAGTGATGTCAGGCAGTAGCCCTCCTCTCCAATCAAGTACCTATGCGGAGGCACAGGCAGCATCTGTCACCTCCAGGAGATGCAAGGAGGCCCCAGGCACTTTGGAAGGGTGTCCGCCCTCATGGGGACATCCAGGGGGCAAAGCCCTGGGCGCTGAGGTCCCCCAGGGGTCTATCAGGGAGGCTGGGCTAGAGGACAGCCCACTCCCCAGGCAGATGCTACTCAAGGGACGGCCCCCCAGTTCCCATCTCAGCAGTATGCCAAGCAAGGGGTGGTGGGAAGGGGCTGGGAGAAGGGACCACAGGCTTCATGTGCAGGTGGACCCCCGACCCAGGAGCACGTGCCCAGTGCCCATGCCAGCCCAACTGCAGCTGGGGGTTCCTACCCCTCATGGATGAATTCCTCCAGGGCTGCGCACTCCGACACCAACTGGGGGAGACCACTTCTCAGCACCACAAAGGACAAGATCGGCAGCAGATCGTCGGCACCACTGTTGGGCAGAGGCACAGCTGGCCCCTAGGCTCCAGGGGCCAGTATGGCTGCTCAATCCCCAAAACCCTGCAGCCCCCAGCTTGGCCTCTGGAGTGGTCCTCGGCTTGCCAGCAGCTCTCCCTGCACCCCTCTTGCCCGCCTGCATGGGGCAGTTGGAGGTGACTCTGGTCAGCAGCACGGGCAGCCACTACAGGCGGCAAAGCTGCCCCTGATTGGGAACCCTGTGCTGCGGAGCCCATGCCTGGCCAGGGGGATGCCCCCCAGGGCACATGTGGGGACAGCCTCAGCCCCACTGGCCTGCCCACACCTGGGGCACAGGAAAACAGAGGGGAGGGCCGACGTCCCAGGCAGCCTGCCGACACCTGTGACCAGAGCCAGGCATCTGAGATCCCCCACAAGAGGCATTGGGGGGAGCTAAAATGTTGCCTAGGGAGGCCCACGCAGGATGCTAGCCCAAGGGGCCCACAGGTGGGTGGTCTCTGGGAAGAGCATAGGAGCAAAGACTTTGGCTTGAGACCAGGAAGGCCTCGCCCACTGTGAGCTCCAGCTCGTGGCCCTGCCCCCCACCCTGCGCACTGCACACCCGTATGTGCAACACAGCCCTCACTCCTCCTCAGACCCCAGAGGGGAGGGGATGTGGGTGGGACCGCATCCTCAACCCAGGACGCCTTCAGCCCTGTGACACCTACAGCTACTTAATCCGGAGCCACATGGTCAACTGGTGAAGGGGGCCTCCAGCCCAGCCCTGCAGCTGAGGTCCTGGGGTTGCTGGGGTGGAGGGCATCTGTCTCTTTCTCCTTGGGTGGAGTTCTTCCCTGCTCATCTCGTGCTTAACTCTGGCTTCTACCTGCCCATTATCTCCAGGCCCCAGGGTGCAGGTAGGTGCCAAAACCCACCCACCAGGTGCAAATGACAGGTGTCTTCATTATAACACGGGTCCCTGGGGTAGGGGGGTGGCAGGCAGAGCCCCTGCAGGTGCAGAGGAGCTACCAGCCCCAAGCAGGGACCAGGGCAAGAGGCTGCTGGCCCCGGGAGGGTTCAGATGAGACCAACAGAAGCAGGCATCAGAAAAGCAGGTAGAGAAGACCCGTCTTACCTCAGGATGGGGGGCTGGGATGATCGGGAAACCTCGGCCTGGGGGCCTCGCACAGGGAGCAAGCTCTTTACTGAGGCTGGGGCTGTTTCCCCACACCTGCTTCTGAGACAAGCAGCCCTAAATTTCACCGGACTAACCAGTGGTTCCTAACTCCTAAGAAGCCCTACCTAGATAGGTGGAAACGTGTTGTCCACGGGGGCTGGAGCCCGCGCTGCCGGTGGAAATCGGCACTCTGTTGGACGATGAGCTCTGCAGAGCTCGCTGTAGCAGCAGGGATTGTGGGGCCCAAATCCAGATGGGAACCTGCGTTCTGGGTGCTGGGGGCAAGATGGGAGGGCTCTACCCCCACCCCAGGCCCCTGCAGGCAGTCTCTCACATGCTCAGTGCCCACCCCAGGCTGTGAACTTTTGGGACTCACATGGCTGTGGCACCCAGCAGGGGTCTGGCCTCAGGAGCAGCCTCCCGGGCCCGGCAGTAATCCTCCGCACAGGCGCAGATGACCCGCAGCACCCGCACTGTGGCACAGAACGGAGGCTTCACAAGAGGGCTGGCTGGAGCCCGGCCCAGAGGCCACAGCAGCTCTCAGGCACCCACCCATCATGTCATGTGGAGCTAGGGAGAGCCAGAAGCTCCCTCCCGAAGCTCGCGCGAGCCCTCACAGAGCTTCTGTCCCATGAGACACACCCGCAAGTGACAGGAGGAGAGGTCTGCGGCTGGGGGCCCACAGAGATACCAGGTGAGCCTCTGGGATGGAGTCTTATCTGACCACGTTCCCCCTTCTGCCCTCTGGAACTGCAGCCCCTCACCGATGCACTCCAGCTTCTTTTGCGGACAGCTCTCCAGGACCAGCAGGCCTAGCTCTTGGGCTGCTGCGCAGTAGGGGTAAGCACCGGCTCCTGAGGCCTCCAGGTCCCGGGGGAGGAGCTTCCTGGGAATGCCTATGGCGGCTGGGGACGCATTCCTGTAGAGCTCCATGCTCCTGCTCAAGGCGGCCTCTCGGAGGCGGTGCACACTCCTGGGGCAGAGAGAGGCCAGGCTCAGCTGCCCCAGGGATGGAGGCAGGGCTAGGGCGAGCCGCCCGGGGTCGGGGTAGGAGTGGGGGGTGGGGGGTTGTGGCACCACAGGCAAACTGGAAGCATCTGAGGGCTGGAGAGTAACGCACCGACTGGAGGTGTGCCCAGGGGTCCTGGAGTGGAAGGGGGATGGGGGTCTGGAACTGGCGTCATACCTATAGAGCGCCAGCAGCAGGGGCCAGAGTGGAGAGAAGAAGGGCTCCTCGATGCAGGCCAGACATCGGTCCTTGGAGGCGGTCGCATTCAGGCCTTCGAAAGCCAGGAGGGTCAGCGAGAGCAGCCTGTCTGCCAGGAGCAGAGCCCGCACGATGGCACTGTGGGGATGGCTGGGCCCTGCTACTCCAGGCTGGCAACCTCTGGAGGTCATCCCCAGCCAGCCTGGGGTGCCCGGAGTGGGGGGCCCATACCTGCTCCCTCCTCTCCTACCCTCCTAGAGCCAGCCTCAGTGTGGACAGCACCACAGTGTTCTGGCTTGGTGGGCCGGGGCTCTGTGTGAACCTCCCTCCACTCCCCTCAAGCTTCCCACTTCCATGTCCACAGGCTCTGCGGTCGGAGCACCTAGGAGCTCACAAAATCATGCCCGGCTCCCTAAGGAACTAAGAAGACAGGCTGAGAAAGGACAGCCTCTTTCTGAAGGGGACTGAACTCCAAACTGCAGGAACCTGTTAGACGCTCAGAAGCATAGTTAAAACAAGACCCGAGGCCCAGAGAGATGGGAGGCCCATCCTGGTGACCTTGGAAGGCATTCCAAGCCCCTGTTGGAACTCCCTTGCTGCTTTTTAGAAAACCCTAGAAGCCTTCCTCCTTGGAAGGGACTTGGGAGTCTCCGGCCACCCTAGGCACCAAGGCTCGGGAGTCCACACACTATTCTCAAAATGGAAAAGGCCATTGTCACCAGGCCGCACACATCTGATGGTTCTTAGTTTGGAATGACCTGAATCTAACGCTATGGGCCAGCCAGGACCACCTGGCAGCCAGAAGATCTGACAGCAGACCCTTCCCCAAACAGAAGGCCGGAACAGACCAGGCTGCCTGTCCCGGGGCAGCCCGGCGAGCAGACAACTCAGGATCAGGGAGGCCTCAGGCCTGCAGCCGGCCCCAGCTGCTCTGAGCAGGGTGCCTGCCTGCTAAACGCGGAGTGTGCCCCAGAGAAGGGGGTCCGCAGACCGAGCCCGTCCTCCCGGGGGCCCAGGCTTCAGAACGGGGCAGCCCCCTCCCCCGCCCCCCATCCTGTGGGCACGCTGGCCCTCACCGATGGCGTCGTGTATGTCCTTCACAGTGCTCTTCAGCTGCTCCAGCAGCGGCTCCTTCTTCACCCCCGTTGTCTGGGGCTCAGGCAGCCACCCTCGCCCCCGGCCCCACCCCTCAGAAGTAGCCAAGAACTGTTCGAGGTCCTCAAAGGAGCTGTCTTTGCCCTGCACACCGGTCCCGCTGTGAGCCAGGGGTGAGGAAGGCCCTGCGGGGCTGCCGTCTGGCCCCCTGTCTGGGGTGCCGGCGTGAGGAGGGGGCACAGGGGGACTGGCGTGGGTGCCCTCTGGGGGCCGCGGGGCCGGGCCGGGCTCCGCAGGGGAGAGCATGCAGTAGAGGCTGTGTGAGGGCCGGAGTCGCCGGCTTCCAGGGGCCAGCAGCCCATCGGCGTCCGGGGGCAAGGAGCAGCAGCCGGGGGCGGAGGCTGTGCCTACAGCGGCCCTGCTGGCGAGGGGGTACAACGTCTGGTACACCGCACACTGGAGCTTCTTCAGGAGCTGCGAGATGGGGTGGTCGGGGACGCTGCGAGCACAGGAGGAGGGGTGGAGGTGCGGCGCTGGAGCACGCCCTCACCTGCCGTCCACCTGCCAGCCATGGGCCCCAGCGCGCACACCTCGGAGAAGCAGCTCCGTGGCTTCCTTGGGAGTGAATGTGGCTGATAAAGCCAGATCCACCCCTCAGAGAAGGTAGATGGCGGCCGCTAAAAGCCCAGGAGGGAAGCCGGCTGGGATGTCTGCAACCCCAGCCCTAAGAAGGAGGCCTGTGGGTGCCCCGGGCAGCCACCCCCGATCTCCTCCTCTCTTTCCTTTCTGAGCCGTCTGCCTGCCATTAGGGCCAACAGGACGGAGGGAGGGTGGAAGGCCCTGGTACCTGAGCAGGTGGGAGACCAGGCTGGTCACTAGCGACAGGTCCCCCGGGTTTTTCTTGAGCCGGGCCTTCCAGTGCTTCGGCCAGTCCTGCAGGGCAGGAGACTTTGGAGAGCATGGCTGGGTCCCTGCCTGCTTCCCCACCAAGGCTGCACCCCAGAAGACCTGTGCCACACTGTCCATGCCCTCCCTGGGGTGTCGGGAAGACCCAAGGCCAACGGGCCCCGGGAACAGCAACCCGTGACAGCCCCAGCCGCGGCTCCCGGCACTCACGTGGTCTTGCTCGTACTCAAGAATGGCGGTATAGAGGGCCCGCTGCTCCCGCTCCTCGGGGGTCAGGACGGCTTGACTGCAGAACCTCCTGGGGAGAAAGACCCAGCTGGGAGCCTCAGGGCTTGGGGGCGGGGGCAGCAGTCCTCTGGGCTGTCCCCAGACCCATGGGAGGAGACACACCTGTTGGCTGCCTCCTGGAGCCGTAGCCGGCGCTCCTCCATCTTCCTGTGCAGCTGGGGCAGGGGAGTCAAGGCCTCGGCTGGAGGGCATCCCCCCACCACTTACCAGCACTGAGTTTCCCGGGCGCCTGAGAAATATGGTCAGGCCAGGTGGGGCAGAGGGAGCAGGCCCGAGGATGGGTGCTCGCTCAGGGAATGAAGCCAGCCCCAGCTGATGGAAGCAGGGAGAGGAGCCCGTGGTGCTATGAGCAACAGGAGGGCCTGTGCGGAGGCCGGCAGGGCAGGAGCCGTCCCTCAAGGACATGACTCTCTGAAGCGGGACGAATTCCACCCCCACCCCAACACTGGCACCTTCACTTCCCACCTCACCCCCTCCTCCCTCAGCTCGGGACACCAGGGATGGAGAGAAAGGATACTGTCTCCTCCCGGGCTTTGGCGATCACAAGGTTCTCCAGCATCTGTCGTTGCAGGGACAGGGTCTAGGAAGGGAAGGAGAAAATAAGGCCCTACTGCTCTTCCACCACCAAGCCAGACCCTCCCTGGGACCTGCTCACCAGGGAGGTCTTCTGCACTGCCTGGCTGGGGTCCAGACGGGCCATCCGTGCCTCGTAGGCGGCCTTCAGCTTCTGGTTCTGCAGAGACGCCTCCTCCAGTGGGGTCAGCGCCCTGGGAATAGTGACAAGCTGCTGTCTTGGCCCCAGGAAGCTCTGGAATCCTCTGGTGGCCTGAGGACCTCCCCGACTGGGCCCCGAGGCCAGAAGGTGAGCTGGTGTTGCGGGGGGAGGCAGGCAGGAAATAAAAAGGAGGGAGGAGGTCTGGGGTGGACTGGGGACCCCTGCTGACCTGGGCCTGCAGGAGCTAAGATGTCTGCCTTTTCAAGAGAAGGAAGACATTGTGCTTTTTGTAGATGAGGAGTACACGTGTGGCAACAACATGAAACTCTCTAAAGGCATCACGTGAGCTAAACAACTAGAGAAGCCGCCCACTAAAGAGAGAACCGTGTCTACTGGGTAGGAAGAGCCACCAAAAGCTACCCCCACCTCCCGCTGAGTCTTTGGGTCTCACAGGTCTTCATGCTTTCGTGGTGGGGGAGGGTCAGCTGTGAGGGCTCCAACTGTGGGAAAACTTGTCCTGGGATGGAAGTCTCGTGCCTGGTCCTGCCCTGAAACCCCACGTGTGGGAATGAGGTGCCTGGATCCTTTCGATGCCTGTGGCCCGCGACGGCTGGCAGCAGCAGGGCCAAGAACCAGCCCTCGTCTGTCCTAATGGGGATTCTTGTATCTGACTGTGTTTCCTCAGTTCCAGAAACGTCTATCCTGTTAGCTCTTCAAATAATGCCTCTCCTACTTTCTTCCTTTTCTTTTCCCAGAACCCCAATAATCTTGTTAGATCTTCGATCTCCCTCTCGGACTTTCTTTTTTCTCTCCTTCTCTGAGTCATTCAGGGGATCTATTGATCCTTTAACCAATTCGCTCATCTTTCCGCAGTTGTGTCTGGTCTGTTCTAAAATCGACCACTCATTTCCGTGTGCACGTGTGCACTTTCGCTGCAGGATACAATTTGTTGTTACTGTTTTCAGTTAGTTTTTAAAAGCAATTTTGGTATTTTTTTTTTAATTTTGTTTCTACTTGGTTCTTTATTTGGTGGGCACGATTTTATGATTTTTTTTGTTCGCTGACACTATTTT